>JBCHJU010298443.1:0-14843 GCA_039654505.1 Plocamopherus imperialis
TTATCATTAGGTATTAAAAGAACCATTTTTTTTTAAAATGTGTACAAGCTCAACTCGTGACGAGTCTTTTTGATCGACGTGAAAGCATAAAAAAGTATCGATGTAAAAAAAAACCGATACGATATTTACAATTTCCTTCTAGAATCATGGTGGAAAACGTGTAAAATCCGATTTATTATAAAACATCCAGTATTAAAATTATATTTTTACACTTAGAATAATTTAAACTAGATCTAGTATGAACCATGACTCCCCGATATATTTGACTTTATAGCGTTATATTGTTTGTGTCTGTTATCGATCGTCTGTTAGTGTACGTTTCGTATGTGATGATAGACAACCGGTTTTGAAATCGAAAGTACGTGACTGGTACTGATTGCACCACCATCAAAATGGCGAACCCTCCATCTGTAAGTCTTATAATACGAAAAGTAAATAGATAGAATCTAGATAATAAATCGGGTATTATTATTCTCACCTTGCCTTGTCTATGGCTATAATTATAATCGCATATTGTTATATTCTTTTACGAAGTATGCAAGAGTAAGGTTAGCCTAGAGGTAAAGTAAAGATAGAGTGTATTATAATATAGATTTTTAGATGAAGATGCAGTGCTCAAACTCAAACTCATGATAAATAGAGAGATCAGTTACAAGGCTACCATTATTGCCCTTCTGGGGACGATAACCCTGACATTATTCGCTCTTCTGGTGGTAATGCTATATATATTATAGTTAAAATTCGTATCAGGGACCAAATATCTGACAATAAAATGGGTAAATTGTTCATTGCCGGTCATGTAAAAAAATAAGTTAGGACTTGCTTTACTTGCTATTTCATATTATAACGTCTACTTTTTGTAACGTAACAAGAAAATCTAGACACGTGTATAGGCCTAGTCAGTAGATCTAGATCTTTATGTAATATAGTAAATCAATCTAGATTTTAGTTTATTTTGTAAGGCAATGAACAATTTACACATAAAAATTTAAGTTAAAGTATGAAGCAATCAGGGCAAATATTGTGAGTTATTTGGTCCCTGATGTGAATTATAACTGTAACAGCATTTTCACCAAGGGGGCGAATAATGCAAGGGTATGCGCCCCAGAAGGGCGATTAATCATTTCGATTTAAGAAAAAGTGTCGAAAATGTTCGATACTCAGATACTGACTTTACTGTAGTCGGTCTAAGATGGCAGACTAGACTTTGCAAGGCCTGAGGTAAGATAGGCAAAAAAGCGTTAGTTATTTTAACATACAGCTGGCTAGAAATGGTCACTGGCTGGTCAATGAATGAAGTCATGCCGTGACCCTTACTCATCATTCTTAACTTTTTTAAAGGAGAGCTCGGTTGAAGATACATTAAAATTTAGTTTGTCTGGTCCATTCGACTGTAGGAAGAGGAATAAAGTCTATATTTGGGCTGTATATAACATTCATATTTTGTTTTTTTTCTTACTTCCCATTCCCATTGTCCAGAGTGGGGACTTATTGAAGACCTTTGCTACTAAGGTCAACGTTTCCAGTGTGAGGGAACGGACGATGGCTGTCAAAGATGTGTCTGCCGCCGTTAACAAAGGAGGTTTGTGTTTTAGTAAATATGTTTTTAAGTTTAAAAAGGCCCATGTTACAGGGTCATCACAGTGTTGGGAATACGGAACAATTCTGGAATTTGTATGAAATTGGGAAACACTGGTCAGGATTTTAAACATTACAATTCATTACAATGATAATGGAACTACTTATTATATTGATGATATATATTATATATAAATAATATCACTGATCATCTTGGAATGAGTTAAAATGGAAAGTTGTGGAATTAAAATGGAAAGTTTTGGAATATATTAATTTGATTATTTATTACAGTAGTTGCCACCTAATTGGACAGTCATCCGGAAGCATCAAAAACGTCCAATTAGGCGGAACTTCTAATTAGGCAAAACGTCCAGTTAGCCAAAAAGTAAGGATGAGAGGGATGATAGTCCATAGACAATGATTACACCATCAAAGGTGGTGGTGTATTTCATAAAAAGATGGAGTTTCCTTCCCTTATTAAATTGTTCTTCCAAGCAAACAAAGCGCTGGGACTGGCAGACGAGCAAGGTGAACGAAACTTTCATTGTCTCAATGTGTTGAACAATCAGAGGGATGGCCGTATCATTAGCTAGATTTGACCCAACCAGGAGACATGTCAAGTGCAAGACCGACGGGTTGAGGGGGTGATCACTTAAATGCTGGGATGAGATATATACTTTATGGTAATGCAATTGATGAATTGAATAATTTTTATTTTAAAAAAAAAAAAAAAAAGAAAGAGAAAGACCTGGGGATTTTTCACAGTGTATTCATCAACTTGTCCTCAGCTATTCCTGAGGGCGCCATCAAAGGAATTTTAAAATTCCTGGTCCAGGCTTTGCCCTTCTACCGTGATGGGCCATCCCAAAGGGCCGCCATCGAGCTTGTATCCAGCATCACCCAGGCTCATTTTGAGGCTTCCCTCAAAGCCCTCATCTCCGCCTTGGAACCCCTAGCAGAGAGCCAGCGGAAAACACTTGTACCCTGGTGAGTTTTAAGCATGCCAAATTTTATTTGACTCCTCCTAGTCATATATGTCTTTTCACCTTGACTGCTCCTTTTGCTGGGACTTAAGAGTTATAGTGGTCAACAGCTGTTTATTATTCAATCAATTTTCCCGAGTTTGTTTTATTTTTTATTTATTTATTTTTTTTTTATGAATTTCTTGCTAAGGTTTATTTTTTACTTTTGTTTACATCTTTTGTAAGTCATTAATATTCATGGTATCTTCATTCCAGCCGCAGTTCGTCGGGAGAAGCTGTCCAGGCTTTAACATGGACGTGTGTCTTGTTACGCCAGGCCTTGAAGGCAAGCCAAAGTCCTCCACAGGCACACATGGAACAGTTGGTAGGGACTACAGGCTTTCATGGTTCACAATGTTTTTACTTTGCTCAAATGTTTCAAGGAGGGTAAATTTAGTTGAAACGGGAAACCCTAAGGACACGATAGTAAGACGGGCAGTGGGCTCATGCATAGTGCTTAATATGGAATGTTGGACTTGAATTACCAATCAATTCACAGGAAAGCTTTGGAATGCTTTTTTCCTTAGTCCTTGGTTCTTCTGGAAAACTTTTCGAGTCTAGTGTGCTTTTGTCCCAAATCCTTTCAGGGTAAAAAAAGAAAAATGACGTAGTCTCGTTTCTAATTGCAGGCATATTTATTTGCCTCCTGTGTTGTTGGTTCTGTGAGAGATGACGTATTTAGGCAGCCGGATGAAACTGTAGTCATTCAGAGATCAAATTTTTCATCCCTCCTTTTCCTCTTGACTTGGTTGGTTCATTGTACAACCTGCTGATTCTTATCAAGTTAAAGTGAAGTGCATCGTTCTCTCAAGGATAACCAGTGATTCTTTTTATATTAGCCCCCCTCCCCCCCGTCAAGATAACTTTCAAACCAGATATCTGTGATATATACTATCATTTGAATTATTTCCTATATTATCTTTTTAATTTGCCTCTGCATATTGATTTTATCACATATGTATGCCTTGAGTTATCACTAGAATAAACGAGGGAATGGAGTATTCGAAGTGGAATGTAAAGGATAATGAGGGGTTTGTGACGATGAAAATGAGTAACGGTAATGTATATCTATATATATTTGTATATGTGAGTGTCAATTATATGTGTAATATTTGAATATTATTGTTTGTCCTTTTTGTTATCCACATAGGTAAATGTCTCACTGCACAGTCAAAATGTATACATGTATCAATTCAATCTAAGTGAATCATGTTCTACCTTTCAGGTGACTCTGCAAGCTGTCTTGGTGTATGGGGCTGTCTCCTGTAGTAACAAAGCCATTAAGTTGGCATCATACCGGAAACTTCGTAGAGTATGGCTGGAGGTAGGCACTGTAAAATAATTGGTAATCCTCCAAACATTTTGTGTTCGAACAGAAGGCTGATAATCTTTATTGTTTGCACACTTTAAAATTAGATTTTTTTTATCATAAAATTTTTCTTGTTGTATGTACATCCATTCTTTTGATTTATCAGTTTATATTTCCTCTTTTTTCTCAGGTCCCCAACTCAATAGAAAAATATGCCAATATTTTAACATCAGTAGAAAAGTCAGCCTTGAGTCTCCCGCTCATTTCCTATGTCATGAAGTTTCTGTCATCCAAGAAACAGTCAAGTCTTTTGGAAAAATACAAGGTATACATTTTTAAGGAAAGTTTACAGTGGGTGATTTGAAATTAAAGTTGTTCTCTCTCTCACTTTTGGCACTTTGTTTTGCAGGATGTCAAGAAGACTGCTTTACCAAGCAACTATTTAACTTTGTTGTATTAAGTATTTATTGATCTATTGGTATCACTCATTCATTTGCGTTCTTTTTTGTTTTATTAGAAAGTTTAGGTGGATGGCAAGAAGAGACAGTGGTATGTAAAAAGTGAATATTGAAAGCTTTTTTTGTGGTTTGTTGTTTGTGTGTCTATTTGTACTTCACTCTTCATGTAATATTTCTACGGCTTTTCCCTGATTGTGACTGTTTTCTGTGTGCCCCCCAACAGAAGCCATTCCTGGACATGTACATCACCCAAGTCCTGGCCAGTCGCAGCAAACCCCCGAAGGCAGTCATTGTAAGTCAAAATTAGGGGCTCTCTCAATCGCATCTTACAGCGAGTCATGTTATGTCCCTGTCATTCATTGTCATGACAGAGAGCTCTTGGACAGAACCTACTTGCTTTGATTTTTGCTTTTTTTTTCCTCACTTTTTTTTTTCACTCTTTTTTGTTTTTGTTTTGTTTTTTGTTGTTGTCTTATTATATTATTATTATTATTGTTATTATTATTATTATTATTATTATTATTATTATTATTATTATTATTATCATATTATTATTATTATCATTGTTATTTTCATTGTTATTATCATTGTTATTATTATTAACAATTGCCCAGTTTCTTTGTATAAAAATGGAAAGGATTTTTTTTTCAGTTCAACCTTATTAAGTTATTACATTGTACAGTCTATTTTTTTCTTTTTCTTTGTTTTTCTTTTTGTTTTTTTAGAGGTATGAGGGAGCCATGTTTCATATAGGGAAATTTTTGTTTTCATTCTGATCTTGTGGATTGTGTGTTGTTTTTTTAGTGAGATTTTTTTTTTCACTATAATCGTACCATTAACTTAGATGATTGACAAAAAAAGAAATTGCTCTACAGCTCAACTGCGGAGACTTTCTGCGCCACTGTACCCATGAAGAATTCAAAGACCAGGTCCTGCCAGCAGCCCAGAAAGCCGTTCTTCGAAGTTCAGAGGTCATTCTAGAGGGTGAGTGTCGGGAATGGGAATGATAATCATCATCATAACAATAGTAATCTAAAAAATAATGATAATAGTAATGCCAGCAGCCATAACAAGAACACAAATGCAATACCGCAAGCAATATTAAGAATATAGGAAAAGTTTAAATAGATCTTCCACTTCCTGTCAACAGCTGTGAGCGAACTGCTAAACAGTGTGATACTCGACTTGAGCCAGTACGCCACGGACATCACAAAGTTGTTTGCTGGTAAGTTATTTATTGCCTTCGTTTTACATGGATTGGTCATAAGAGATAGATTTCAAGCTTCTGAATTTCTGCAAATCACATTGAGTATACCAAATATAATTACTGTGTCCAGAATAATGTTACATGTAGTTTTTTATTGTGAGTTGAAGGAATAAAGGTTGTGTTCCCAACAGTGGGTTTGTTTTGGGGTTGTTGTTTTGTGTGTGTGTGTGTGTGTGTGTGAATGACTCAAGTACAATGTTTTCCATTTTGGTTACGTATCCAACCACAGGGGCCATTGCATCCAAGGATGAAGCCACGAGGGCAGTTGCAGTCCAAGCAGTGAAAAACATGGCCCAGCAGTGTAGCGACTCTGGGGCTGTGGAGAAGATTGCAGGTCTACTTTTCAAAGTTCTCGGGGGTGAGTAAGATGCGTCACCGGTAGCAGTATTGATGAGAATTTGACGTGAATAAAACACTGCTGTTATTTATGTTTATGTATATGGTGCATCTACAAAGAATGGATTTCTTCAAATTTTGAATGTCTAATCTTGTCCAAACCTGGGGCTTATTGTCAACTCAACTCAATTCAATTCCCTTTATTCATCCAGAAAGAGGGAACTTTATTTGACATGTGGTATACAATTCAAAAAGAAAAAAACATTCATGTAAAATGTGGAGATATGAATAAAACTAGGTATTTAATTGAAAACAAAGCTTATACATTATAATAATATGTTTTTATAAAAAAATTTCTTAATGTCTATTGGAATATCTTGGTTCTGTTTTCTGTAGGTTTTTCTTCTTTATTGAATTTTTCTTTTTGACTTTGGTATTTATTTGTTTGTGTGTGTTTAATTATGTTGACATAGTGGGTTTATTTAGTGGAGATGGGGTTGTTTTGTTATTTTGATTTTCAAGTTTTTTGTTTGGTATAACACTTTTTTATGTTACTAAAATGCATGAAATCTCTTTGTGAAAGGTTCTGAGGGCAAGCTGACCTTTGCTGACCAGAAGATCAGCGTGCTGCAAGGCATCGGCAACCTGGTGTACAACACGGTAAGCGGCACCTCCACCCTCCAGTCCCTGGCTACCACCGTGTCGGAAATGTTTTTGCCCACTTTGCAGCAAGAAGGTGAGGAGGGGGGATTTCTGGCTTGTTGGTTTTTTACATCAAGGAGAAATTTCTGGGTTCTTTTTTTTTTTCTTGATTCATCGAGAAAGTGAGGAGGAATTTCAAGGTTTCTTTTTCTCTACATATTTCTTGTAAATGTTATGTTTTGATTCATCAATAACGGGGATAACGACACTGATAATGAAAGAAATGAAATAATGTCTGTGCATATGGTGAGGACTCTAGAGAAGATGGGAAATAGTATACAGGGATGACAATTGTCAACTGTGGTTTATCGGGTTTGATTTATTTTGATATAGATCTATGTCAAGTTTTTTCCCCTCAAGCCTGCTAGAGTGCAGCAAACTCTAACAAAGCGAGGCAGTATCAGGTCTTCAGGGAAGACAGTCGCCATCAAACAGGTATTTTGGCCTTCAACTTCTGACACCCTACGGAGGCCAGGCCAAACAGGGTTCATGAATCCAAGATATAATTCTAGATGTAATTTTTCTTTAATGCATGGATCAATAGCATTTTATTAATTATGTATCCATTATCAAGTATAATCTTCACTCATTATTCACATATTTGTTTTGGGTTGTTTTTTTATTTGATTTGATTCGTCCAGTCCATGAGGGTACCCTGATCCACACACTGATGATGCTAAGTCTTTGGTGTGCCAAGTTCTACGACAGTCTGCCTGATAAATTGTTGCAGTGGTTTCAGGTTGGTGTCTTTGTGAGTGTGGCCCTAGTCTGGTTGGGGTGGCTGGGAGGGAGTGGGGGGGGGGGGGGGGTTAACTCTGGCCATATACGCTGAAGTCCCTCGGTGTGGACTCCTGCCTAGACATGTGCAAGACTGGATGAATTCTTGGAAAAGTCTCTTGACACGTTTCAACACCCCCACTTTGGTCTGCATGTTGAAGCATTGTACCTGTAAAAGTTGCCACTAGTCCGAAAGCTGTTCTGTGCTTTAAACAGGTTTATCTCATTTTAATTTGTTTGTTGGCAAATCCCTTGTTGATGGTAAAGTTGTTATCCAATACTTTCTTGACCTTAGAGGGAGAAATTAAAAATTATGTTGTGATGATAAGTCGCATTAATGTTGATATAATTATGAAGACTTCGTAAGTATATAATTAACGTATGTTTGATCAATGTTGTGATATAAGAGATCCTGTTCATGTCAATGCACTTGGTTTAAGTAGACCACCAGGAGTTGAAATGTGGTTTGGTGTCCACAGAAAGGAATCAACCTGAAGACGTCCACCTCCCTGGTGAGAAATGCCTACATCCACTGCATGAACGTAGCTTTCCATGGTAAGCTTCACTCACTCACTCACACCTAGCAGTCTTGTTTCCATGGTAAGCTTGACTCACTCACACCAAGCAGTCTTGTTAAACGCCAACTTGACATCTTTTGGGGGCATGGCATTCATTATTACAATATCTGGACATGTTTATACAGGAAATTTTGATGGTTTCATGTCTTTTTCTGCCTCCTTGTCCCGTGGTAGGTGGAATGAAATAAGGGCCTGGTGTCATTGGAGACAGACAAGAACATGGGTCATCCCATGCACCTTTATGTGTATAAAAGAACCATTGGTGGTTCAATAAAATAGAGCAGGACATATTGCTAGCTTTAAAACTGCAAAATGCCAAAGAATTACTAGACACAAATTGACCTAGACTTTGAAGTAGATGTTACAGATGACGGCTATACAGTTTGTAACAATAATGCCTATTACCTATTTTATGTTTTAAGAATTCTTTTTGTACATTTACTGTTTTTATTTTTTGTGTGGATTTTTGAAGAGCGTATTTTAGTCTCATATTGTCGATGAGGGTTCAAAGCCTCTAGTACTGGGGTTGACTTTGGTGGGCGTAGCTAGGTATACGCCCCATTTTATACTATACTAAAATACTTGCGTAGCCTTCCATACTCAAGTCCCTTGCAAACCTCACCTGACTTGACCTTGTTGACCCCCCCATTGTGTGGCAGGCGACACCCTCCATCAGGCCCCCAAGGTCATGCCCTTGTTGCTGCAAGCCCTGGACAAAGCCACCAAACAGCCCAGCCAGCTACAGCTGATGACCGAAGCTCTCATGGCCTCCTGCCTGCTGGTCAAGATTGCAGTGGCTGACATTGAACCCGGTCAGTTCAAGTCTTTCCTTTCCCTCTTTTCCCTTTTTGTTTTTCTTATTCTTGCCTTGGTTTGTTACTTGTTTTGTTTGTTTTTTTGAGGTGGGGTGGGATTGTTTTGTTTTTTAGGGGTTTGTTTGTTTTTTTTTTGTTTTTGTTTCTTTAGTTTTGCTAAGCTGACGGGAGGGAAGTGAATTTAGTTTTTCAGGAATTTTTTTCAAATGTTACTGAATTTCTGAATTTTGCTTCTAAATCTACCCCTTCTCTACTTTGTCCTAGTCCTTGTTGGGGTAGTGGATGTTGCTATAAGGCTTCTTATACCCATGGTGACACACAGGGTAACGACGGGACAGAATTTTACAATATTAAAAGAGTTGTTGTTTTTTTTTATTACTTCCCTTGACTCAAGCAGACTTGAAATGTGTGTGACCTAAGCGAAGGTAGAATGAAAAGAGTCTACAGTGAATTTACGGTATTGGGTGGTTTTGGTTTAGAGCATTTTGGTAGAGGAGAACATTGGGGTTTTTTCCTTTTTTTTTTTTTTTTTCTTTTTTCTTTTTTCTGTTGTTTTCCTTGTTGAGAATCTTGTAAGCCTTAATCCGTCCACCTTCTTTGCGTTTCCAATCTGTACAGAATCGAAGTTGACTCCCTTCTGGACCATGGTACTGGACAGCAAGAAACAGTTTTTTGTCAACGAGAAATTCGTCACCTCTGTTTCGACAGAAGGTAAGTCCTTGAGCGAACGAATCATTCCAAGCGGACATTTATCGTCTATAAACTAAAGGCGGGTAATTTTAATGGCTACTTTTTTTTTTCTTTCACTTTTTTTTCTCCATAGTCCATGTCTTCTCAATTTTCTACGTCTGGGTTTTCAAAAGGAAATGTGTGTTTAGAGTTATTTCACCCGAAGAACGCAGTGCTGACAAAATTATAAATAATCATTAACAGCTTGTACTTTGCAGGACATCATTGACCGTTCGTCTTTACTTAACTCTTTATTGTCTGCTTGTCTGATGAATGTTATGGAGGTTTTTGTGTTTCTTGTTGCGTGCCTTAAATTTGTATATATGTCATTCTTTATCATTCTTTAGCTTGAAATTTTGAATGACCTGTTGAAATACTTGTCTTAAGTTATCTGTCAAAGAGTTTGACTTACTGTAGCCATCATGCCCTACATCCGCTTTGGTTTTGGTGATGTTTTGGGGCTTTTTTATTCTGTGCTTATGAGTATTTATGTGTTCAAATGGTTTTCATATTTCTCCTTTCATTCTTTCCCCAGCATTGCAGAGTTTGGTGTTTTTGACTGAAAAACTGACTTTGGACTTTCCTACCAAGATGACCGATGCTATTGCCAGGTAAAAGCTTTGAGCAGTACATGTTATGAGGTCATTTTCATTTTCCTCACACCGTCCCCATCGTTGAAGGGATCTGGCCCTTGTCCCAACTGGCAAGGCTTTGACTGAAATGACTCATTGTCTCCACACTTATCAGATAGGCTTTGCAAATGTTTAACTGTCAATTTCAAACCCACTCCTTCAATATCTTTTTAAAGAGGGTAAGGGTTAGGGTTAGCATAAATGGATCTAAATGATAGATTCAAGGTTCATGCTAGATCTGGTGGAGATCTTTAAAAAGGTATTACTCCAGACATGGCCTTATACTCACCGTATACTTATGTTTATGTTGGTTTTTTGTTCTTGTTGTTTTGGCTTTTTTAATGTGTTTTGCAGCCTTCCATGTATGTAGGGAGAGAGGAACACCACTAGACATCAGAATGAATCTCCTCCTATTTGTCTGGTCTGGCCACTGTGTGGTACAGATGTGAAGGTTTAGCTTGTTTGTTGTGACAGTGATAAATGAAATTCTGTTTGCTTATCTGTTTCAGACCTTACTACCGAGCCCTGATCATCTGCCTGAATCACAGAAACTGGGAAGTACGGCGCTTGGCCTTAGCATCCACCAAAAAGATTTTGTCTCTCTTGGGTGGAGCTCAGATTTCTCTAGCCCTCATCCATGAATTTGAGAGTGTGATGGAAACGCAAAAGGTTGGGCCTTTTATGTGCACGTTTCATAATTTGTTTTTGGTACATTCTTTTTGTTTTGTGCATAATATTGTTGCTACCAACTCTTACTCACAAAAAGACTCGTTGAAATATCATGCTATGTTTGTACTAGTGTTTTTTTTTTCGTTGCAAGACTGTTTTCTAATTTGGAATTGTTAAATTTGCTGTTTGTGGTTTTGTTTTCACCCCACAGTTGTCGGATGCCCTGGAGGCTTCCACCAAAGAGGAGGACACCGGCGCCAAGGGGGAGGCTTCAACGGACGCTCAGTCCTCCAGCAACCACATCCGTCCAGCCATTGCGGTATCCACCCTCCTGACCATCTGTGCCGTGGAACGAGCCGACCCCAAAGATGCTGAGAAGATTGCCTTGGCCTCCCTCCTCCCAGCCCATCATCCGTGTGTCGGTGTGTATTGTAGTCCACGGTTGTGACAACTACAGAAAAAATTGTAGCGCACTACAACTTCCCTACTTGCAGAGAAAAAGTAGTGCACTGCTATTTCACTACTTTTAAAGAAATGGTAGCCGCTACTTTTTTCGCTACTTCATTGAGTAGTGCACTACTTTTTCCACTACTTTTGCTTACAGCGCGTACATACATAAAGACACAAATAATATACTAAAGCAAGCATATTTATTCAAGCAACATGCAATGTAAATTATGAATAGCATTGAAAAAATAAGAAAAGTTGTCGAGCATTACCAAAGTTAGTTTTCAGTTCAGTCACACTTATTGTAATTTGATAAATAGTATTTCAGCCTCAAAATGGTCATTGAAAGTATGAGTCGTATTGTATTTGATAAAAATTGACCTAGCACTTTGAAAGTTAGCAATATTTTTAGAGTCTCCGGGTTAGACACAGGGGGCTTGGCTAAACATTAAAATTTTCGAAGTGATTATTCGCCTTTCTGGGGCGGATAACCCTGCCATATTTGCCCAAATGGTGATGATGCTGTCATAGTTTCAATTCGCATCAGGAACAAATAACTGACAATATTTGCCCAGGTTGCTTCATGCTTTAAATCTGTAAGCGTAAATTGTTCATTGCCTTGAATTTAAAAAGGTAAACTAGAATCTAGATCTAGGTACTAATAACTAACCCTGTACTAGGTTCTCTAGTTGTCAAAAGTAGATACCGTATGTGAAATAGTAAGTAAAAGCAAGTCCTAACTTTCTTTTTAAGGCAATGAACAACTTGCGCAATTTATTGTTACATATAGGTATTTGGTCCCTGGTGCGAATTATAAGTATAACCACGTTATCACCAATTGGGCAAATAATACCAAGGTTCTACACCCCAGAATGGCAAATAATACATGTATCAGCCTAAAATTTTACTACTTCAGGTCTTCAACTTCATGCGCAGCATGTAGAGTACTTCTGCTATACCAGTGCGTGACACTCAATGTGCTTCAGTAGGCCTCAAACTGCGATTGTGGTTTAGGGCTTAAACATTCCATTCTGTATCTAGACGCTCGCCTATTTCCAAATACTAAATGAAAGTAGCGAAGTAGTGATATTTTAAATTCGCTAATCGTTACTGAAAATTGAGTAGCTCACTACACTATTCGCTACTGGCTACTGAAAAGTAGCGCGCTACTTTGATCGCTACAAATAAAAGTAGCGAACTACAGGAAGTAGGGCACTACCGCGCTACAGTCACAACCCTGTTGCAGTCTCTAGGAAAGCCATTTGGCCCTAATTTGCCCTTTGTTTTTCCACCTCTCTATTTGGAATAAAGAAAGCCAGAAAGTCAGGGGTTTAATAGGCTTGATAAAAATGTAAGGATCATCCTTAAAGCATTTTGCTGGGATCCAGAAAGTCAGGTTTTTATTTAGAATTAATCACGGTCATCATTCACATTGCACATAAAGATTTCAGGGTTCAAAGAGGAAATTTTAGCCTTGTTGATAAATATATCTTTGGAAGTTCCCTTTGTGCATCATTTTCCTATGTTGTTGTTGTTTGTTCCCCCAGTGCATGTCAGAGGCCAAGCCTGGGTCCAAATCCTCCAGCGACTGAAGCTGGACCCGACCAACTTTGTCAACAGGCTGGCACAACAGTGTCTGGATTTCCTACGGACAGGGGTGCCTCTCTCGGAGGTAGGGACACGTTAATTGGTTGGATTTTGGTACCACAGGAAACCAGGTGCTTTTGAAATTGAGAGAAATATTTTAACAAAAGTAATGGTCATCAACCGGAGGTTGAGTTTTTCAGCAGGGCTTAAGCACCGGCACATTGATGTTGATAAGGATTGAGCATTTTCTGGGTCAGTAGACTTACACAGTATTGTGAAAAGGATTGTCACATTTCATACAAACGGTGAAGACAGTTTTTCATTTGTTAGTGAGATTTATTCTGTTTATGAATTGTGGCAGCCACGTCAAATTAGTTAGAAAGGCTTACATATCTGTAAAATAAGACAACTTGCTTTTCTATCAACTTTTAGGGAAAATCAAGCCAAGGCAGTGAAAATGCTCATCCGAACTCAGCTAAGTAAGCGATAGGAATTCGTTGAACCCCTGGGCTTAGAGTAAGAAAAGTCATACATGGCTCCAACAAATGTGATGAGAGTGCTACATTTCTAGGAATTACCCAGAAGAAAAAAAAATGCGTATTCAAAGTATGGGCATATACTCAACCGGTTTTGTACTAAGGGAAACGTATTAACCCTTTCAGTCTAGCCCTACTTGAAACGGGTAAATTATCCAGCTAGGTAAAAGTGGTCACAGGGTCACACCGGTTGTGCTTTTGTATCTCAACTGGAAGGTTTGTGGTTCGAATCCTGTTCTGGACGTTGTGATTTAACCCTCAGACAAGGCTATTTACACTAGTTGCCTCTCTTTGCGGCTCTGCTCTACCGTTGATGCTCAGTTTAAAATTTTATAAAGATGATCTATAAAATGTCCATTTTCCTGTTGTGACAGAGCCAGAGGAACGCTGTGTCCAGCCTGGCCCTACTGAGTCCCCATGTGATCACGCCCCAGCTGGTGGAGTACTGTCGGTCCCTGCTGGCCAACACGGCCCTCTTGCAAATCACCCAGGCCGACTACGGCATCTTCTTGACACCGGAAGGGGAGCTCTACGACAACACCATCATTGAAAAGTATGCTTTCATTATTTGGGTTCCTATCTTAAATGGAGCATTTGTTTTTCTTTGGGGTTAAATTTTTTTTATCAATTTTTGCCGTGTTTTGTTTGTTGTTTTGGGGTGGGGGTTTGTTATGTTTTATTTTGTTCTGTCTCAATATTTTGGTTTCCTGTGTTTGCGTATTTTGTTTTTTGTTTGGTTTTTTTTTTTGGGGGGGGGGGTATAATTTATTAATTGGCCGACAGGGAGGTTTGTGGCTGAAAGAGTTAAGTGTTTTCTTCCTTTGAATGCAATCATGTTTTGTGCTTTTGGCGTGATGAATAATTTGTAGCTTATACACTGGTACTGCCTTATCACAGTTGCTTTACGTACCCAAAAAATCATACTGTTATTCACTGTTCATGTACTGATCTTTTTTTTTCTCCCCCCCCCCTGTTAGTGCCACGAAGACCATTGAGGGCAGCCAGAATGTGAGGAGAGAAAACAAGCTGTACTCTTATGCCGAGCAAATGGCTGAGATTGAACTTAGAAAGGTGTGTGTGTGTTTGTATCTGTTGGACTCTACATAAGGCAGGTTTCACAATTAGGGGTATGGAAAGTTCCCATTCACTGGAAAAATTTCACTTGCTTGATATGACACTTACTATATATCAAATGAAAGGTCTTAAAGCCATGGTTAAGAAAATATAGGCCTCAGACATAGCATACCTTCACCAAGCCTGCTAATCACGGTTATATAGAGTGAAATAAGGATACTATTTAGGGTATACCTCATTTAAATAGTAAATATTAGAACATGCTTAATTTATTAGAATTGACCCAAAATAAACATAAAAAGCTGATTAAAAGATGAAGTAAAGGTT
>JBCHJU010299551.1:0-21071 GCA_039654505.1 Plocamopherus imperialis
GTAATTTCCAAGGTCATTTTGATCTAAGGAGGGCTTTTTTAGAATAGGCCTAACAATTGCATTTTTGAAACAAGGGGGTACGATACCAGTCTCAAGAGATTTATTGATTATCCAAGTGATTACAGAGATAAGTTCATCAATACATGATGTTATGATGGGGACTGGAAGAGGATCCAGTTCACACGTTTTTTTGGGTGCTTTCATTATGAGATTTTTTATAAACTATTCAGAAACAGGCTGAAAAGATTCAAGATATTCATCACTACATGAAATTTCTTCTTTGTGTCAATCAAACCCATCTAATTTTTGTCTAATCCTTTCGATCTTATCATTAAAAGCAGTGGCGAACTGCTTCTTGACCGCGATCTTTTGACTGCAGAAACACCAAAAGTTTATAAGAGGTTGTGTTGTTCTAAACTTTCCACAGCCATATTTTCATCTAGTCCTTTGTGTTGTTTACTTTAATCATTTGTTTCACTGTTGACATTGCAGTCATAAAGTTTTGTTGTCCAAGACTTGATTCACTTCTTTCAAGAGCATGGTACTATGCAATATAGATTAGACACGGGCTAGGCAATATAGATTAGACACGGGCTAGGCAATATAGATTAGATGTGGCTTCATCAAAGATAAAAGTAAAAGTCATCATTATAGTAAGTAACACAGTGGTGGGTTGGTTCTATTCCTATTTATTGTAGAGAAGATGACAACTTAGGCATTGTAACCAAACTCACTGTATTCCTACCTCTTCGTTTCAACTCACCTGGACAAGTTGGACATCTGATTCCTTGGTGGAATCCCACAGCAAGGACACCAGACCTTGCCTGGCAAAAGACTTGGACCAGCCATTGTCGTTCCTGGCCTGGGCCTGGTCTAGAGCAGTGGCAAAAAGGTGCTTGGCTAGCCTGGGGGTGTAATGAGTAGGTTCAAATGGTTACAACAGTTTTACATGCATTTAAAGCACAACTTGAGACTCGCAAGCTCAGCGTTTGTATTAAAACTATTGTGACCTTGATGGAAAGTAGCATAAGAAGCCAATAATTGATGCTTAATGATTCACAATTAAAAATATCATTTAAGTGGAAGTAATAATTGAACAGGAACATAATCGTTAAAGAGGGAAGTAATAGCTGAACACAATAAAAAAAAAAAAAAAACAGCTGAAAAGGAGTGAAATAATTCATCATGAAGGTGAAGGTGAAGTAGACTATATTATTGATTAGGAAGATAAAAGATGAATAGAAAGATTTTAGTGAACAAGACTATAGGAAGAAAGAGATGTTGGGAAAAAGATTAAGGCCACAGTCCTCTAATAAACACAAAATCTTTATTATTACACCAATTCTACTGATCTTTGTCCTGTGAGACCATATCAGGTCCCAAAAGAAAACATTGGGTCTTTTTCCCAAAATGACGGTACAGTTGTCATGGTAACCAACCAAAATCCGCCATCTTGGATTTCTATGTCAATTTATGAAGAGACAAAACTCATACTCATAAACTATGGAATGGATTGAAACGCAATTTTAAATAATATGCCTTTTGTTGTCCATTTTAAAGGTTTTGTCAGACGGAAATTGCAAAAGAACATAAAAAAATTTTAACTCTGAATTTTTTACTGATGCATGTAAAATTTTGTGGCATTTTTGCCAATTTCTATGGTTTTCAATTCATAAAAAATCAACAGATCAATATTTTTGACAATGCTTCAGACAAAAGTTAGGTCTTGGTTAGTTTTACATGCCTGGTAAATTCCATGTTGATAGGTGGAGTCTTTCTTGGACATAAGTATTTTTTTAACATTGACATGTTAACATTCACGAAAAGGGAAAATAAGACTTTTGAGAAAACTGCATTTTTCTCTCAATGGCCCAATTTTCTCAAAACTGAGGAAGACCTCAAGACTAGCATGGAAATTTCCATTAACTAAGGCCGAGGATGGATTCAAAGGAGGGAACACATCTAAACTTTGTACCCATGCCAATATTTGATGATATATTCCAATCTGAAGTAAGGAGAAATTAGACTTGATATGGTGAAAATTATTTGTATACATTTTCACACAAAAAATGGCCTTCTAAGACAAAAATGATGAATTTTATGCCTTCAGAGGTCAATTTGAACTGCATAATGAGTTTTACCTGTTTGGTAAGTCTTTGAGGAACACTCATCTGCCAAAATTGGAAAATTGATAACTTGACACCAAATATCGATACTTTAGAGGACTGTGGCCTTAAAGACTGGCACTACAAAGATCTTCAGTTTACACAGTAGTATTTCACAAAGTCTTGTTACATGCAGAAAGAAATTCAAGTCAAAATGAAAAGTGCACATTTACATGACTTTTCAAGTACATTAAAAATGAAGGAAATACATTTTCATTCAGGCAATTTCATACTTACATGTGAGCATAACAAGAATTAGAGATGTGCAATGGGTTATTCAAAATTTAAAACAAAAATTATAAAATCTATGTGAACGATGGAGAAAAAAAAATTAGTCTGGAATGACAAATGTAAAATGAATTATCTTGGAGATTAAAAAGGGAATAAAATGAAATCTGCTCGACCTTTTATTAGAACTAAGGCTACTGATTCCATGTATGAGGGATAGGATGGGAGAGCCCAACTCTTTCTCCTTGGCAAAGCTCAGAGTATCTTCCAATGCTGTTTTTAATTCAGTCATTTCAACACATGCCTGTGAACAACCAAAGGTAAGGAAAACGTTTCATCAAAAGTCATTCCCATTCTAAAAAGTGCAGTAAAGTGATGCCTGGACTCTAGTGCTTTAAATAAAATTACATCATACAATCATTTTCATTCAGCTATAGCAAGTGATTTACTACAAAAACAAATTGTACGATAATGAATTCTATTTATTTTAAATAATATATTATTCTCTTTTCAATATTTATGACAAAAATTCATCTTTTTCACTTAGAACTCAAATAAAAATTATTTTCATAACAATTTCATCTTTCCATTCATTAAAAGAAAATAAATTAACTTGTAGGCATTTTCTTGATGATACCTGCGTTTTTGAAAATGCCAAATGTGCCAGCATTTCCAATAAATTTGTCTTAGATAGGGGTCTGAAAGATTAAAAAAAACAACAACATAATGCAATATTTTAATGAAAAGAAAAAAAATTATAAAATTTCACAAAATGGAGTATCTGCACTTTTACCTCAATATGAGTAGGTGCATTGCAGGAGTTCTAATGAGCTTTCCTAAATCTTAAAGAAAAAGTTATTGTAATCATCTTACATTATGTTGGGAGTCTTGGTATTTTCGTATGTTGGGTTCTTGTTGATTTTTTCAAGTAAGGATACAGAGTTAATCAAATGAAAATTCTCACTGACAGAAAAGTTACTTTAACAGCAAAGAAATAAACATTTACAAAATTATTGTCTTATGCAGAAAATAAACATTGTTTACACATGGTACTTACAGACATTTAACTTTGTCTGCATCCATCAGATGCTTAAGAAAATCAATGATGACTTGACACTTTTCATGAGTCCCCAGCAATGAAACTGAAATCTGATGTTGAGAATGATTTGAAAGAAAAAAAACAAGTCCAACAAATTGTACCCATTCATGCAAAATAAAAAAAGGGAAATAGACAATGTGACCATCTGAATATCTAAAAATCAATATTGTTTCACTTAAGTATAATAACTGTAATCATTTTATTGCTCTTTTTCTTTTTCAAGTATCAGATCTGAGACAGACATTAGCAATCATGGCACATTGCCTGAATATTTTCCCTGACAACTTAAGAAAATTATTCTGTTCTGATTTTTTTAGTTATCTACAGTTTAAATTATTCTTCAGTTATTGTAGATTCTTCATGCCCTTAATCCTCCATATTAACTTGTGAATGATAAACTAATCCTAGATGGTATATGGTGTGCCTAAACACAACTTTGAAGAGGGCTTTAACAATAGAATTGTATGCTGGCAACAAACTATGCATTGAACTCTTTATTTTTGCGCATAGCAGCTTGCTCCAAGTCCTCTCTATAACTGATGTAAAAAAAAGTAAAAAGTAGTCCTTTCAAGACTTTCGGCTTATAGGTCCGTTTTCTGTAGCATGAAGTGGACAGTGACTGATTAGATCGATCACTTTCTGAATAGAATGCTAGAGAATATTTTCCCAGCCGAAGTTGTACCCATTTTCAGTTGGGTTGAGTGAGGCAACAGAGGTAAATTTTCTTGCTTAAGGAAAAAACGCATTTCCATACAGCAGTTTGAACCCGTGACCTCTCGGTCAGCCCAACACTCTAACTCCTGAGCCACTATGCCTCCTTTATAACTGATGAACTGTCCTAAATAAATCGTTAAAATCATCATTGTAATCATCACCATCACCATCATCATCATCATTTTTATCAATTTTTTTTTATGTTAGACCAATGCTGATATATTATACATTACCATTAGTGACAAAAAATCCAAATTTTTCAACTGACTGACACTTGTATCTGAAGGCAGGGCGGAGGAGAAATACAATCTCAGGGCTTGGACAAACAATGCTGCATCTGGAAAATGCTGGTGGGGGAAAGGCAATGATAGACGCAATAGGACAAAGTTAAAAGAAACATTAATTTTAAGCAAGGAAAGCCCTTGGAAAGGCAAAAGCAGCAAGAAAGCCTTTGCATATCATGGCGAAACTTCTTTTTTGTGGAATTACTTCTTTCTTCTTCTTCCTCTGATCATACAGCTGTGTTGTAACTCTTGAGCAACCAATGCTAGTTTATAGAATCAGAATGTTTTCTTCTGTTGCCGGATTAATGTTTCTTCAAGAGTGTTGCGGTTTGGTCTTCTCTCTATACAATGACTTTATTTTAACTTTATCTTGTGGGTGTGGTCTGAATATTTCAGTTTATATTTTTAGTCAAGTTGATACTCTTGCACAACAATTCACTACTCTTCTTTTTTAATTGCATTGAGGATTTGCTTCAGCGTTGCTGTGCAGCAAATGATGCATGGTTGTTCTTTTGTGGATCCTCCTGGAGCCAGCTTAACAGATCTTTCATATCCTGGAACATCATGGTTTCATGGAAAATTCCATTGAAGTGTTTATTTTACTTTGAATTTTCTAGATTATAGGAGTTTCTTGCAGTCTGGCTCATATCTTCAGTTCCTTTTCCATAGGGATTTTTCATTACATCAGGTATTAATTTGGAATCTGTAGAGATGATTAGGTTGGTTCCTCATCTCTCTCAAATTTTGAATTGTCGATAGATTAATCCAATTGCTTTTGATACCGCTATTATCTAACCTTTGTAAACTGAGCAGCATTTGATACAAGGGGACAAAAATTCAAAAGGTGAATCAAGATACATCATATAGAAACCAATTCCAGCACAGTTTGTAGTATAAAATGTTGAGCTTTCCATATGTTCATGTATTTCATATGGAATCATATAAAATATTTCAATGTAAACAGCAGCAAGGACTTTGAGAAGATGACCAAAGACATCTTAAAATTAACATCCCAACAACGCCCCAAGAAAGGAGCTATGAAAGATCGCCTCTAACTTCAAAATTAGAATTACTCATCAGAAGAATCAAAGAAAAAGCTGAAGCTGAGAAACAAAACAAAGACCATGTAAAATGACTATTTGGTGTATGTACATTTCTAAATAGATTTTCTCTTTCGATCTTGTTATTGAACTCATCTCACTATCTAACAAAAACTGTCCGCAATCACAGAACAGCTGGGTGGTAAATGAAATCTCCACAGACTTTTTGATTCAGCATAATTTCGGCATCAAACTCCTGAGAGCTAGGGAAGGAATGGCAATGAAGGAGAGGAAATAATCTTGCCTTTTCTGTGATTGCACAAGAAGACCTACAGACTTTCCCCACCCTGCTCCTCTTTGCGACTGCCTTGACCATTACAACTATTTTGATTCATGCCTTTTGGGGTTTTTTTCCTACCTGCTTCAGCTGCTCTAGATACTCCACAGCTTCAACCTGATTCCCAAGCTCAACAGCACACAGCGTGAGTTGTTTCAAACACCAGCAAAAAATCTCATTATCTTTTTTCTCTGAAATGAAAGATGAAGACAGTGGGTGAGTTAGATTTGCATTATGAGCCAAATGTTATTTTTTACATCCACAGGCTACATATATGGAAAGGAGTTATACATGTTGTACCAGATAGTTTAATCTCACTTATTTTGTTGCTTTTCTTCCCACACATTTTACATGCAAGCATTTGTTTATAAGGGCAAAGGCTATTTAAAAGAATGCAAATTTTACCACTGTCAGCACCCTAAATTTTTTTAAATTTTTTTTTAATGAAAACCTTAGAATTGTGAAAAAAGAAAAAAAATAAGCACACATAAATAAATGGTGACACTAAAAGGTTTGAAATCATTAGACAATGGAAAAACAGAGCTAGAAACAAAATAAGCTGTGTAGTATGATGTATAGTTACCACAGCACATTGAATTATTGTCACTGACATCAAGTAGGAATGTAGCAAACATATTCAAACTCTGATTTAAGCTAGGACATCCTATTGGTCAAGTTATCATACTATAAATATTTGTGCATTTAAAAGCTGCCGTCCAGAAAAGTTTCTGGACGACTGAACATTCAGACGTTTTATAAGATGCATAAGAATGGATGGTAGAGTGCATGCTTTTCAATAGAAGTCTGAAATGTCTGTAGTTTTTGTTTTCTTTTTTATTTCATTGTTTCCCCATTTTCACTAGGCTCATTGACCTGCTTTAGGTTTTTAACTTGGCTCAGGAAATACAGCCCAGCTATCGCCATTCTCCCATTCATAGGCCTATTTTAGACATAGTCCAGTACGCTAGATTGAACTATAAATCCAAGAGGAAACTTCACTAATATTATGTTTTAAACAAACCCAGGCAAGGCAGAGACCCCAGCTAGTGCTTCATAAGATAAAAAATCATCACGTTTACTGAGATAAAATATTTTAAAGAGTTATGATTATGAAATATAAAATCTTTAAAAAAGGGAGTGAAAATAAAAATATACCTTTATAATAACATTACATCTTAAGTCATATTGTCTAAATCAGTTAATCGTGAAATTTAGAGTTATTTTTAAAGCACCCTACTCACCATGCTCCATGACTGCAGCAAGAAGAGCTTTCTCTAACAAAAACAGAGAGACATCAGGTGTAGAGGCCTTCCTCATTACACCCTCAGCATGTGAAGCTGCAGCTAAATTGCACATACATCTTATGTCCCCTGGAGAAATAATGAAATAAAAAATGGGTGCGAGAGTTAAATATCCATAACTGTTATGAAAATGTATTACCTAATCTGGTGAAGAATCTGTGGTTCTGCAGCTAGGTTATAAGGCTTAAAATCATGAAACTGATTTCAAATCCGTCAAGCACCAAATTCAAGTATGTGCCTTTTAGAAAACATTCTGCCTGATGTTACTTCAACCTACTTGTCCATGGAAGCAGTCACTTAACTCTTTCTGTGCCATAACTGATATGTCAGCATGAGCACATTTTAACTCTTTGACTACAATTTGCCCATATGTCGGGATGAGCATGTGCTCATCCTGAAATATAGGCAAATTGTAGTCAGAGTTAAATCGTGCTCATGCTGATGAGTGGACGCATAGCACATAAAGACTCAATAATTCTCATGCTGATATATTGTGGATTGGCATAGAATGAGTAAACAATGACTTACTAAGAATTTGAATATTATTTTACGGTATATATTTGTTACTAGTGATGAAAATCTCCATTACGTTTCATACAGTGTATGTTAAATGCTGCTTTACAATTTTCCCCCAAATATTCAACTTTATTCAAATTCACTCCACAGATCCTGCTTCAGCAGCAGACAGTTTCTACGACAGAATACATGGTGAGCTCTAAGACATGATGAATAAAAGAAAAGTGTACCTTTAGCAAAATTCTAAGGACAAATTTTCAGGATTAGAAAGACGAACTAAAGTCTACTATTTAAAACTTGGCAGGGTAAAAATTATAGCATGATATAGTCAGATACCTGGACTCTGATGATAAGCTTTCTGGGCTGTTTTGAAAGCATTGAAAGAGTTGCTGAAAGAATTGTGTTGCCCGGCCTGTAGTTGAGCGACAGTTTCAATAATCAAACTTTTCTGAAAAAAAAAAAATTGAAAATCATGCAACATTTGCATTTCATGTGGGAAAAAAAACAACTAAAGAGAGAAATGAAGCAAAAGTTTAAACTCTCCTATAAAAGTTTCCAATAAAATCAGCCCTAAAGAGCATAAAGCCTCAAAGCTTTATATAGGCGCATCACTTATAATGACGATAAGATCTTCCATTGCCTACAGTAAGCCATTCATTTATTCCAATATCACATTAAACAGGTTCAAATACATATGTAAAGAGGAGCTGTTCATTTTTCCCACGAGTTGAATGGATTGCCTGAATAACTAACAGTGAATTTTCAAATATGTTTCGGCTCAGTTTATGTAGGTAAAACGACAACATATAGATTACAGTGACACACAGCAGGAAACTGCAACTTAAAAAAGGTAAAGGTAAGAGCATGTGCAGAATTGTAAACTACTGATTTATAAGCTCACTAACTTGTAGGTGCTAGAATGACTTAATATACAGTTAAAAAGGCAAATCTCTTTGAGCATGAGACTGATTTTCTATCTGATTAAAGATGACCATGTGAATTTCAGAAAATAAAAATATATGATTCCTTAAATACTTCAATGGGAGCCATTATTCAATGGTTTTGTACTTAGCCAGAAGACTCGGTTGTCACATTCCTAGTTCTGTCCTAGCTAAGCTCTACTATGAGATACTGAGGGGACAAATGTTGATTGATTAATTAATAGATTGCTTTACACCCCCGATAACTACTTGAATCATCTCAGGGTGAAAAAAGAGGGGGAAAAGGGATGCCAAGGAGGAAAATGAGCATTTGCAATAGTAACACAAAATGCTATGATGATGATAATAAAATGTAGCAAAAAAGAGAGATGATTTGCAAGGAAAATAAAATCATCTTTCAAAAACAATATAGTGATGGCCATCATGCTTCAAAATATGCAACGCGATAATCTCCCCAGGATGTTCTACTGCCTTTTGTGTACAAAAGCACTCAGGCCTTTTACATAGCATGTGAGTCCGTTCGTAATTGTCACACGATGCACACGAATGGGGAATGGCCACCAATTCTGGACTCCTGGTCCGTCTGCATCAAACTGATCCATCCCTCCCTGAGTCCTACATGCCTCCCCTCCTCTAGAGCAATCTCAGCATCACCTCTAAAAAAATAAAACTAATGTTGCAATAAAATCAGCAACATTTCCACATGATGGAAATGTCTTCTAGAGAATAACAGCGTTAAAATTGCACCCATGGGAAAGGCTTTATTGTCATAGGATGGACTAGAAAGCGGAGGAGGGAAAGAATGAATTGTCAGGGAGTAAACGGCACAACGAATATACATTAAGTACTAACATATATGCTCATTGAATTATAAAACATAATAGCCAATCTTCATAAAGTTCATAAAAATATTGAAAATACAATAAAGATAGCCTTGCCTACGTCTTCATTTTTCAATATAGAATTAAAAATCCTACCAATTCCTTTGGATAACTTGAACTGCTTGAGGATCTGACACAATCTATGGCTGAGGCCCCAAGGTGATTGAAGGTCAAAACTAAATAGCTGGCTAAGAGACTCCACAGAGCTGATGGATCAGGGACTTTCTCTTCTAACATCTTTCGCAGCATGATTTCTCCCTCAGTCTTGGATCCCTAGAAAAAAGAAATCTTCATCCTTTAAAATGCTTTTTGTCCTCTATTTGCAAAATTTTTAACATGGATCTGGAACCCTACAATGCAAGTCAGTGGTGCTATATTACAATGAAATCGACATCGTTTTAAATGGAAAGATATACAAAACAATAATCAAAGAAAAGATTAATATTTCATTTTAGATTAAAACAGAGAATCCAATGATATCTAGAAATCAGCAGTTAAAGATCTCAAACATAGGTGTGTAACATGCACAAAACTATGTGTGGCATTGAAAAAATACTACTTAAATGTATCAAAAATTATAAAACTATGGGCAATAATAGCAAACAATGGAAACAATATGTATTGGCCCCTGTGTGTAAATTAAAAGGTATAAAAAAAAGTAGTCCTTTCAAGCCTTTCGGCTTATAGGGTCGTTGCTTATCCCAGTTTCTGTAGTATGAAGCAGACAGCGACAGATTAGATCTATTACTTTCTCAATAGGATGCTAGTCTATTACAGAATACTTTCCCATCCGAAGCTGTACCCATTTTCACCTGGGTCGAGTGAAGCAACGTAGGTAAATTTTCTAGCTTAAGGAAAAAACGCATGTCTATGCGGTGGTTTGAACTAGTGACCTCTCGGTTTGTAGCCCAACACTCTACAGCAAATATAGATATACACAAAATTTGAATGTTGCATGTAAACATTTTAAAAGCTTATATCAGTGTAAAATTTGAACACATAAAAAAAGACCAACTAAAAATACGAAAACCCTGTTACAGGGATCAAAGAATGTCACTGAGCTAAACTTCAATTTGAGGGTAAAAAGGAAACACCAATCATATTTCATACAACAAAATATCAATGTAATAAAAAGACAGTGCCAAATAAGCAGAAGCAATATGTGAAGATATTACATTAACATAAAACAAAAATGAAATAATGGAGCTATCACAATCATTCATCAAAAAGACATAGATGGAACACTAGACTAGTAAATGGTCTACTTCAACCATGATCTTTTTGCAGGAAAACTTTTCTTAGTGAACTTGAATTTCTGAAGGAAAGGACCACAAGTAACGTTTGACAGTTCTTGCTTACTCCTCATTTCCCCTCCATTCCCCCCCCCCCTCCCTTCCTCCACAAATGTACATACAAACATTCACCCCATTCCCAACCAAAAACACTAATTTCAGTTACCTGCAAGACATGTGCATAAAGTCTCAACAAAGTCATCTGGACTGACAGCCTCTCACAGTCTGGCCTCTTGTCCAACTCGCCAAGGACGGCGGTGGCCAGAGTGGTGTCCTGCTGCAGCAAGCCGAGTCCGCACAATGCCAGCAGGCCGTGGAAAGATGGGGACGTGGTTTGGAACCTGGCCAGTTACATGGGATGGGGAAGGAAGCATCAAAATCATCATATAAGCATAATATCCATCTTTGATTCATTAAGTTATAATGGGTTTGATTTTTTAACTTACATATAAAAGCGCATTTAATAAAAGATTTAAAAACTTCAAACACAAATATTATTGAAAATCAATGTTTAAAAAGCACCCCATTCTCTCCACAGGTAAAGCACTTTTTGCATAAGTAGTACTCTGAGGTATTTGACCTCAAGTCAATTCTCTAAAGAATTACTAGTGGATTGATTCATAACTTTTAGCAGATTTAATATTTTATTTGTAGATCTGAATGATTTTTCATATTGCCTAAGGCAGTCTCAAAAGAGTATAATTAATTTTACCTTATCTTTTTATCTTTATGATTGCTGTGGTATTTTCTACTCTCTAAAAAATTGTAATGTCATAATTTTTATAATAGTTTATGACTGATTTTGCAATTCATCTTGTGCATTTGTTTCTGAATTTTAGTTGATTTCCCCCATGACAATTTTTTAGAGAGTAGAAAATACCACAGCAATCATAAAGATACAAAATGTAGTACAAAGACTTCTTTGATGTTTTCTTAGAGAAAGTTTTATAAGCTCTGATGAGAAATTAAAATGAAGATAGAGAACAAGACATTAATCTCTGAAAGTGAGACTTCTTTGATGTTTTCTTAGAGAAAGTTTTATAAGCTCTGATGAGAAATTAAAATGGAGATAGAAAACAAGACATTAATCTCTGAAAAGGTGATAATTACCTACCCATTAAATAGTTGTGTCTTTGCCTCTTGGAGGTCACCAGCCTTGAATGCCACCATTCCCATTGCTGCATACAGCTGTGAACATCTCACATCATCTTGTGGAAGTTGCTCTGATGCAAACTGATAAACTATTTCACAAAAAAATTTTTACAATCAAACCATTGTTTTTATTTGATCCTTTCCATGTGCATCTGCACCTTGACACTAAGGAACCTATGTCTTTACGGTAGAATGTTGCATTCAATTTTACACAAGGTTTTTCCCAGGAATTATATTTGTTTCAGTTCATTACCAATTTGTTTCCTTTGCTTTTTGAGTTTTTTAAACATTAACACTTTTAACTTCAAGGCATTGGTATTCTTTAGGATTTTCTTTTTCTTTTTCTTGTTCTTTTGTTTGGTTTTTACAGCAGATATCGAATTTACTAATATATAGTGCATTAAATATGTCTTCATAGACTTGTGTGGTAAACATGCACTTTAAAAAAAATTATTGCTATACTATAATCACAATTTATTTTATTGATCATTATTCAGTATTACAGTACTATTTTTACCACTGTTATTTTCTTTACTTTCATTACCATTATGTTATAGTTGTAGTATTTGGTCTAAGAGTCCTACTTGTAAAATCTAGGGGAAAAAACCCTAAACTTTAAAATGAATTGAAATGTCTCACCTTTCAAACTCTGAGAGTAATTGGCACACTTGCACTCTGCCAAGGCATACAAGCACAGATGGTGGAAGTCTAGATGGTCAGCAAGGAGACTGAATTGGCTGACACATGCCTCATATTTACCCTGTTTGCTGCAGGACATCATATCAAAATCAAAATAATTTGTAAAAAATCAAATTCATTCATCCTTGAAAGAATTTCAAAGCAGTCATCTTCAGCTCAGAGAATGAAAGTGAAACTTGGAGATGGCATAGAGGAAAAGATAAAGAGATAAAATCATTATTTTGGCTATAACAACGAAATAATATGCATGGAAAATATCTAAGGGCTAAAAACAATTATGGCACATGGTTCATGAGTCATGGAAAAGACAAGGAGAGAAGAAAGATTTCCAACCAGAGAAGGCGAGCATAATTTATGTGAACATCAGTCTTCACATTTCTAGGGTCACTCTCCGTCAGTAGGCCCAATGATCTGAAAAACACATGCAGGGAAACAACTTAACAAATGTATTGTATTCAAAGACAGAGGATGAATTAAGCCACAATGACCTCTCTAATCAGAAGTCTTGGTTTACAAGGTAAAATAGTATTACTCATCACAAGGTGTTTTAAATTGAAATGGTACTTTTAGAATGATTACAACTTTACATGCTGTAAATTTATGGTTAATTAAATCTTTTTCACATATTTAAATTATCTATTCATTATTCATCCTCTTTCTTTTGTTTTGTTTTGTTTTGTTTTAATACAAGAAATATAACTTAAGAAAATTCTCTTCACTATTTAAACCTTTACATGATAATTATGTACAAATATTATCTTTAAATACACTGTTAAATTGAAAGACAAATTGCTGATCATTTGTCATAAAGTCACACGTTCAAGATGTTTGGGACACTCAAGTGACACAACACCATCTTATAAGATATATCACCATGCCTTTTTTGAAGCAGGACTTTCATCCTTATTTAGTTATATTTCTTTATCGATAGATAGATGTTGGAGTAATTAAAATACCAAGTAAAAATATATGCAGGAAGCTAAAACAAAAGATTGCCAATGTTTAAAGTAAAAACTGAAAGCAGACTTACTTAGTGAAAGCCTCAGTGGAAGACTGCAACAGATTTTGGTGTTCAAACAGCAAACCAAGCATGTTGTAAGCAACAGCATCAGTTTTGAAACGGGCTGAAATAAAAGGTAAAACCACTACAATGAGCCGATATATCAGCGTGAGCACAATTTAACTTTTTGACTAAAATTTCTTTATAAATTGTTCCTGCTCATTCCGATATATGGGCAAATTGTGGTAACAGTCCAATGATTGAGCCCATGGTCCACAAAAAGCTAACCTGTTCATACTTTGCAATGATAATGATTTATTTCACTCATTTGCATTACAGGGGCTCTAACTGCATAGTGATTTCAATCATAAGTCATACAATGAAATTTAATCAGAATGTAAGGCAGTGATTAGACTTAAATCTCCATGACAAATACACAAAATTATGGTACCTAGGATAAAATATAATACACAGTTTGGAAAATTCTACAAAAACATTTTCAAGAAAAAGTCAGAAAAAAGAAAAACATTTAAATCATTTCATCATCAAATGATATAGTAACTTATAGTGAGAACTCTGTGATTTATACAAGTGCCTACCCGTGTATTTGACCAGAGCATCAGAAGCAGCAGGAATGGCAGCCATCTGATGAATGCAGTAGTTGAACAAGTCTTTCCCTAATTTGGACTCGTCCCTAAGGACCCCAAGCACAAACTGGCCATAGCCCAGCTGGCTCTCAGGCTGGGTACAAAATTGGGTAAAAAATATCATTAAAGAAAGAAGAGAAGAAAACAAAACAGAAAAGCAACATTAAAATGAATCAGTGGAATTGTTGTGATGATGATGATTGATGATTGATGATGATGATGATGATGATGATGATGATGATGATGATGATGATGATGATGATGATGATGATGATGATGATGATGGCCTCCGTCAGTCATGTCTGTCCATTAGGTGCAGCATCCTCTATGACCGGAGAAGACAATTCTGGATAAGGACTGCTTCCCAAAGTTGTTCCCTCTCTTTCTCCATGAACATTTCTCAGCTGTAGCATTGCATAACATGTCTTCTCCCTAATTAAATCGTTGGGCCAGGGTACTCTTCCACTTTGAGCGATTGCCTGAAATAGCCTTTCAGTTATCTGTGTTGATGTGGAGGTTCCTTGACATCTTTGGAGCACAGTTTAGGTTGGCAACTTCTGCGCCTTCCCTTACTGAGTTCATCATACAGCAAGTCCCATGGGATTCTTCTGTCATCTATTTGAATGGAAATTGTTGTGCCACAATAGTAAACAAAAACTTGCTCTCATGACTTGTTACACATGGGTCATCATTCAAAAATGAAAGTCATTTGCAAGATGAGCATGTTGGAGTACTGTGGAGGATAGAAATAACACATCAAATCTTGAGTTGTGCCAAATGGAACTTTTCCATTAAATGGATGAACGGGATCTATTCGCCATGAGCATCACCAGTTGGTAAGCCTATTGCAAACACTGAAACTTCCAGGAAATGCGATAATTAAGGTCACTGGTAAACTCTGACACATTTTATAAGGTCATGATGAGGAGAGGGGAAGGATGCCTCAACGCCGTCTTCTTCCAACATGGTATGACTGCTGGATATCTCCTCTTTCTCACTGCCACCTCTTTAGTTACCTCAGATGTAAGCGGATACCCCACTCAAGCATGACTCAACTGGGAATATGTGTTGAGTGGCTTTCAGTCTCAAAGCCATTTTGTAACCATGTTTAACATTGCTTGGTGTTGAAATAAATTAAGTGCTCTCACCCCAGTACTGTAGTAAATATGTTTGATATATAACACGGCTAGTTCACCTGTAGATTTAAACATTCTTCTATAAATGAAAATCAGAAAGACTTTTGGGTCATTCATTTAAATAATTCAGATGATGAAGATAAAATAAACATCAAATTGTAATTAATATTTTTAGTCATGCCATTTTGAATGAACTATTTCACTTATTTGAAACACTATAACAGTGACATTATTTTATTTTATTTTTCGGTTTTCGTTTTATGTTGGGCTATCCATATGAAAGGACTCCACTAAAGTAATGAAAGAGAAAAAATGGTGTGGTACAAAACTCACATGTGCAGCCAAATCTGTTGTATGCCGGAACAAATCCATGACCTCCTCATGACCAACTATTTCCGCAATCAAGGCCTGGGTGTGGTTGAACATAAAATGTAGTAAAGCTTAGCAATAGTCACAATGGTTTAGCAGTACAATATGGACAGCTGACTTTACAGGAAACACATGCCAGATGGCCGCATTCATGTCAGATGGTCTCAAACTTGTACAATTCAAGTAAAACTTTTGGCAAGAAAAAATATAACACACACAGTCTCTTCAATGGGATCATAAATATATACATTCAGATATGGTTGAGAAAGACAGTTTCTTCTAAAAGTTTAAGAAAAGCTCAAATCAAAATAAATTTGGAAGATTATCATTTCTTAAAGTCTACTTTCTATGTCACCATGTCTATTTTTCCATGTTAACATGTCTGCACTGTACTGTGTTCATATTATATGAGATTTGTTTTTTCACACAATAAATTATGTATGAGCCTCTGAGAAGCAATGAAGACATTTGATGATATCAGGTAGTTATATTTAACACTTCATAACAAAGGTATTCTGGCACTTTTTTTTTCATTTTTTTTAGGGCAATGAGAGGGAGGGAAGGTGTGAGGAGGGAAGAACAAGATCAACATTAACAACAAATTATCGCTTTCACACATACCTGGCCAATCCATCCGACAACGTATGTTGGATCTAGCCTTTGAGCAGCTTTGAAAGCATCATGAGCCATCTAGAATATTGATAAATCAAAACAAACACGTTTATTGTCTCTGCAAAAAGCAGCCTTTGAACACTATTTGAAATACTGAATTGAGGGTGTCCAGTAAATGACTCATTAAGTTCCTTTGACTTCTAGCAAAAATATAATTATATTCCTGTGTTACTACTAATACTTTTTTCTTATTTGTGTTAATCAAAAACCTTAGGCAAGGTTATTTACTCTGATTGCCTCTGCTGGCAGCACCGTTCTGTGACTAACGCTCAGATTTCGATTAAAAACCAAAAGACGAATTCCCTTTCCGGTATGAATAAAAGCAATTTTTTCTTTCTTCTTAAATAAAAAAAAAATGGTTTGTTTATAATATCAAAATAGAAGTCCTATGCACATTCGAACTCCAAACCAACAGATTTCATGACTTGAAAAAAATGTATATTTTTTGACCATTTGAAGTCCAGCAAATTGACATTAACAAATTATGAATTGCCAAAATTTAGTTAAAGTCTTGAGAATAAGTAAATTTACATCGTACCTGCGATGTGAACTAAATATGAAGAAAAATAATGATCGATCTTCAAATAAAAGAGGTTACAAAAACATGACAGATAGGAAAAAGTTTACTTTGGAATATGTCTACCATTTCCCCTTCCCACGTGACAGAGAAAAAAAATAACATGCAATGAAACAGTGCAAAAATAAAACAATATAAAGCAACAAATTCATTTAAAACAAAAAGCACATGAGAGCAAAACTAAAAAGTTACCTGGATCTGATCCTCACTCAGGTACAAAGAACCAAGATTGCTCCATGCTAAGACATTCTGAAAAATATATACAAGTTGAAATGAGAACTATTGATGACTTAATATCTTTAAATGTATCTGCACTCTTATTTATTTGTGCGGCATCGTGGTCTAGAGGTAGACACTTGAGCTTAGGACCGAGAAGTCAGAGGTTCGAATCCCGGTCACGGGCACAATGTTGAGTCCTTGGAAAAGGCTCTTTACACACATTTTCTCACCAAACTCAGGTGTAAAATGAGTACATGGTCGTTAACAGCTTTGTCTCTGTCTGAAACAATTGTACCAGCGCCTAACAGGCAGCTTCTCTCGTCATTCATGTTATGTGCTGCTGTTGGTTGGGGACCCTTGGTAAAGCGCTTTGGGCACATCAAGTGGATTTTGCGCTATATAAAACGCTCAATTTTTTTCATTTCTAAGCTTTTCAATAATAGCTTCAGGGTAATGCACTGAAGCCCCAGAATAAGAAGAATAAGGCACAATTACCAGCAATATCAGCAGACAGGGACAACTTATTAATCAAGCTTTTCAACAAACTTTATTTATAGTACAGAGGATTTAAAAGTTAGACCAATAAGAGTAAGAGTTTAATTGTGATATACCTGAACCATGTGTAACTAGAGTGTGGGTTGAAAATTCACTTAAAATTCAAAGCATCTCTCTGAACTCTTTCCACTACATACTGATGTATACCTAAACATAAGATGTAACCAATCAGTCATACAACCTAAGTAACAAACAGGAAAATGTAAACTATACTATACAAAGCTTTACTTTGTTAACAGGCAGATAAAAGAATAAATAAATAAATAAATAGTGTTGCATCATAAAAAACAAACCCTTACATTGGCTTCACACTCAATAGACTTGATGTAGCAATGCTGGGCAAAGGCAGGCTTGTAATTTACTATAGGAGTAAAAACAAAGTAAAACTTTACATGAAAAGTAAACAAAGAATAAAATAAATGAGTATGTATGGTAGTAAACCTTCTAAATTTCTAATTTCTTTCCTCTCTCTCAATACAGATAAAATGACAGAGGGAAAAAGAGTTAAAGACACTACACAGAATTTAGCATAGCAAGAGTACCTTTATGACAGACCATTAAACAAAACTACCTTTTATGACAAACCATTGCAAAACTACTTTTGTGATAGACAATTACAAAACTACCTTTAAGACAGACCATTGCAAAACTACCATTATGACAATTACAAAACTACCTTTATGGCAGACCATTACAAAACTACCTTTTTGACATACAATTGCAAAACTACCTTGATGACAGACCATTGCAAAACTACCTTTATGACAGACTAACAAAAAACTACCTCTATGACATACAATTACAAAACTACCTTTATAACAGACTATCAAAAAACGACCTTTATGACAGACAATTACAAAACTACCTTGACAGACCATTAAAAAACCAACTTTATGACAGACCATTACAAAACTAACTTTATGACAGACCATTGCAAAACTACTTTTATGACAGATCATTGAACAACCACCTTTACAACATGCCATAACACCAAGAGCATTCCAGTGTCGCCAGTTGCTAGGCTCCAAGGTCAAGGCCTTTTGAACTGCTTTTTTTGCCCGTTCCAGCAAAGCCAGGCTCACGGAGGCAACGTCATGTGAACTGCTGTCTCTGCTTGCTTCCTTGCATTGATTGTAGAAACCAACACTCAGATCATGCCAGAGAGCTGCATTTTCTGGTAGGATTTTTATGGCTGCACTGTAACATCTGTTTAGAAGAATAGGCAGAAACATGATGACCACAACAATTCTAAATTACAAAGATTATAATTTTCTATAAATTACATGATTTCTTTTTTCTGATGTGGCAGTTGCTGTAAAAACTTTGCTGAAAAACTATGCGATGAAAACAGTATGAAATTCTACCCTGAAAAAATGAAAGAAGGCAGGTGAAAACACACAAAGAAAACAGATTAAGATATTTTTTTAAATGTCAGTGGATGAAACTGAACGTGGAAATTCCAATACAAATAATTCAGACAGACACTGTGTCTGTACAGAATATTTGGGTAGATTTTCATGACATCAATGTTACATCTTGAAGCAAAAAAAAAAACCCATAGCCATTATTACCCACTTACAATGCTCATCATTTTTTACCAATACATAGCTTTTCATTTTTTATGGCAAAATAGCTGTTTTCAAATGGAACAAGGGAATGCTATCAAAATAAAAATGTCCAAACTGGTATCTTTCTATTTTTCTCTATGTTTGTATTTCCTTTTTGGTTTTTACGCACTACATTTTCATGCAATCTTTGTATCTTGTTGAAATGTTTCCAGGGCTCTCCCCCTACCTGCTGCCAATCTCCAGCATTTGCATTTTGGTCACTTGACACATCTCTTTGTTCTGGGTCCCTTTTGGAAGCATCTTGCTTGGCACACTGTTGAAGAGTCAAGACTCATTGTGTTAATGATACATTAATTTTAATCTTATTGAAGGTAGGAGGAAATTATACATGAATCAGCAAAATCCCATTCTCAATGATCACACTTTAAATTGATTAAATGTATGTAGTCCTTTAGAGTCTTTAAGATCACAGGGCTGGAACGTATCCGGTTGTGCCCACATGAAGTGGATAGTGACAAATTTAAATCTCTCATTTTCCATATAAGATGCTAGTCTATTGCAGAATGCTTTCCGCGCCGAAGCTGTAGTCCTTTTATAAATATAATTACTTAAGAAAAAAAAAAAGTCCAACATCCAAATGCTATGCACCATGGCCCATGATAAAATGTACAAAATAAAATAAAAATCAACACATAGCATTCAATAATTAACTAATTATCCTCCCTTGTAACCTGAATCTTGCATACAAATATTGAATAACAACAAAAACAATACTAAAAATAAAAATAATGATAACTTAATAATTGATCAGAAAGAGAAATAAAAAAGGCCCTTCATTCTTTATATTAACAATGAAACACTATCCAACATAGACTAGGCAACTCAAAGAGCTAAAATCAAAACTGCATGAAGAGTGATGTCATCTTTCTTACATTCAGACAGCAAAGAATCCTTATATAGTGCAGTGAGACATACCTGTAAGAGTTGCTTGCCAGGTTACATACAGCATTACAAGCATCACCCATCAATTTCCAGAGACAAGCAAAATCAGACCTCTGGCTGGCAGCTCTGGTTTGGACGAAGTAAAAAAAAAAATATCTTCACTGATTTATACACAAAACACTAAACATACATTGATTGTCCTTGGTTGTATTCATTACAAATGTACTCAGTAATTAATGTCCAAAGAATGATTTAACAGCGATTTGTTTTAATCTTGAAAAGACAAAAAAAAAAAAAAAGACAGGGAAATCAAAGAGACAACCAAGGAGTCTAAAATGAACACCCATCTATCTCCCAAATGAAAAGAATTCATATTATCTCCTAACTTGAACAAAGTCATTAGTTTCTATAACCAACACAAATAGACCAAAGATGGATATCAGCTTCAGTAGTCGTGACAATCTTTCACTTACAATATACCTGACAACAATATTTTTTTTTCTCCCTCATTTTCATTTATGACTTTTTCAGTCTACATTCTACTCTTTACTCTCTCTATCTGTATTTAGTCTGCAGTCTACTCTTTATTCCTTCTCTCTCTCTGTATGAAGTCTGCAGTTTACAGTCTACTCTTTACTCTCTTTATTGGCATGTAGGTTGCAGTAATCTCTCTCTCTCTCTCTCTCTCTCTCTCTCTCTCTCTCTCTCTCTCTCTCTCTCTCTCTCTCTCTCTCTCT
>JBCHJU010299552.1:3565-14839 GCA_039654505.1 Plocamopherus imperialis
AGGCTATTGCTCCTCCCTGTCCACTGGATAAAGGCTATTGCTGCTCCATGTCCACTGGATAAAGGCTATTGCTCCTCCCTGTCCACTGGATAAAGGCTATTGCTCCTTCATTCTTGGCTGCCTCAATAATTGGATATCCACCTTTGACTTACTGGCTCAATGCTGATCGATAGCAGAGTCGTCCTCCATAGAGTTGAGGATCTCTGAGTCGTTCAAATGACAACACAGAAAGACCATTAAAGCAACAAATCAATGACAAACATAGAGAGAGAGTTGGAGAAGCCTGATCGCCCACTCACGGATGCAAGGCACCGGATGATGGCGAATGTAAACAAACCAAAAACTGTACCTGTAACTGTAACTGTTTGTTGATAAAGTCGATGGACTTGTTCAAAGATCGTTGAGAATCATGCGATGTGGGCGTAAAGGTAGCAGTGGCAAGTGGGGTTAAATATACTTGGATGGTTTTTTTCACTGCTTGTCTACACTATTTTTGAAGCTATTTACGTTGTTTGCATTCATCACATGCTTTATGAAAGCCTCCACAATAAAGACAAAACAAAACAGTTAATCGTCGGGCATATAATATACCCTTCGTCAGACATCAAACAACAATCAATGAAACAAAAAAAGATTACAATAAAAAAAAAAACCTAATATATACAACAACAAAAAAAAAAAAGAAAGAAAAACAATTATGGAAAAAAATCTAGATTTTGAAAGAAAAACTTAGCTGTGAGAGACTGAAGATATCCTCGGTCCTCCGAGCTCCACAGATTTAAAAGATGTCATTATTATTATTATTACGGGTGGTGATAAGTCGTTCGATCCTCCAGCCTCAGTAGTTTTTCTTGACTTACTTGACTTAATTGCTTTTCGCATCCTGCTCTTCCGAGTAAACCACCTCAGAAATTTCCGTGATCTTCTTGGTCAGCTTATTCCAATCTTGGCGATTTTGAGCCATTGATCTCAGATGTTCAAGATCGCTCAGCTTTTTGAGTTTTAGGGTAGGGTCAACTTGAGATATATTTTTATTGACGACTGTGGCAATTTGCGATTGGGCTTCCTCTAAAATTGCTGCCAAAGTTGGAAAAATAGAATTGCATGGCTTTATTAGCAAGGATGTCTTTGCTTCTTCTTAGGACATGTCCAAATAGAACATTATTAATATTTTAATGTGCAGAAATATGTCCTCTTCATTTTGTTCGCGGCGATCTTTTTGAGTATATGTGTTGTCAATTTGATGTTGGTGTTCGGTGTTCTTCTAAGGATCGTTGTTCAGCGTCACTGGCAGAGTTGTTATGCGTCGTCCTCACGACCCCTCGCTTTTGTCATGCTCAGTGAAATATAAGACCATGGCTACATTAGCTTGGATCTCCATGTCACCGTCGTAAAACATGCCCAAAGATCTTCCATCTTGCCTCAATGATTTGGAGTCAAAGCGGGATTTCGTAGCAGATTTCGCATAGGGTTTTGTTCGAAATTTATGAAGGGCACCTTATCTTCACAATCTGTTTCAGTTGTTTTTGATACACTATTGTACACGTTCAAACACAACTTTTCTTTTGGGTAGAACGTATTAAGCATTTCATTAGGTCAGTTTTGGATGATTTGGCTTTCCCTGGTGAAGGTTAGGTGCCAGACCTGATACAGGCATTGGCGATCATGCATCTCCAAGCCATTCTATCGTTACAGACATGTATCAATTCATTGCAGCTGATAGTAGTCCATGAGTTCAGAGACTGCACAAATGTCTTTCTCTGTCTGCCTCTGGCTCTCTTGCCTTCTACTTTTCCCAATAATGCCAGTTGTTTCAGCTCTGAATGTCTTATTATCTTGTAGTAGTTGACATTAAAATTGTATTTACTGCACGAGCAAACATGGACAGCAGACATGCTGCATATTTCTTAGAGCTTTAGTCTCGAATGTTTTAGTCTCTTCCCGTCATAAGAAGTGTGACCTTGATGTACCGCTTTGGTCTGCTTAATGTTGGTCTTTTTCCGTGTTCATAAGAGACGTGTATCCATGATTCATGTTTTAAGAGCTCAATAAACATTCAAATGACTGCACCAATCAAAAGAGATAGTGTTTGTACTAATAACTGGTTTATTGGCTTCTGGTTTAGCTGACTCGGTTTTGTCAGGACTGCAACCAACTTGATACAGTACTCAGTCTGTTTTTCCAACAATTATTTTCTCCTGTGTTTTTCTTAACCTACGCCGACCCGCCAACGGGTTTGGTGTTATTTCTTTTGTTTCGCCCGGGTTTTTCTCTTTGCTTTGCTTCATTTTCGCTTCGTTTTTCGTTTTGTTTTCCTTTCACGGAAATGCAGGTCAAAATGCTTGTCAACCTTGTGAATATTCCATGAAAAAGAACCTTTCTGGATTTTAGTCTTTCATGTTCTTCTCCTTTGAATTATCCTTATATGTCCATTCTGTACAAAGACCAAGCTCTTTGAGTTTTTAACTTTTATACATTTCGTGTCATATCTCGGACTGGTAAATCGTGATGTTTGAAATGTAAGACGATGATAATAATGAAAGCACCATTTATCTGTGATCAATAAGACATGCAAGTATTTTTAAAGCATTATAAAATGAAACTGGAAGGGGAAATATCATGCACCGATTTTCTTTATCATTGACATGAAATCAACCAATCGTAAACGGTGGTTTTAGTAATCTTTTTTCCAAAATGACATAAATAGATCAGATGAAGAGATGCTGCAAAGCTTCGTTTTAACTGGTTTGTACGGTTCCCATAAATATCCCCCTCCCCACCCCAAAGGCCACCCGAAAAAGGCACAGAATAATTAGTTGATGAATAAATAATCGCTTTGGTTCTTGAGTATCGGGTCTTACCACCACATCTTTCAGGAAAGGAATTGACCCAAATATTTTCGTGCTCTGGTGGATCGGGTCTTAATGGCCATTTCCTTCCAGGACTTAAGGTCGATTTCTGCATTGTATAGTCTGGTTCTGGTAGAATGGGTCTTAAAGGTCATTTCCCTCCAGAATTTATGTCGCTTTGTGTATTGTATAGTCTGATTCTGGTGGATTGGGTCTTAGTGGCCATTTCCTCCCGGGACTTAAGATCTATTTCTGCATTGTATAGTCTGGTTCTGATGGACTGGGTCTTAATGGCCATTTCCTATCAGGACTAGGGTTGACTCCTGAATGGACTGGTTCTGGTAGATTGGGTCTTAATGGCCATGTCCTTCCAGGACTATAATTTGGATTTCTGGTGCAGGCCCAGTGCCAAGAGCCAGAGCGTTCATTTTGTATCAGGTAAGAAAGCAACTCCTGCTGGACAGGGTAACACTGAATAATTTGTTTACATTGGGATTTTCTTGTAGTCGTAAATCCCATAAATCCTGTTTTATTGTCATTTGTAAAACCCACCATTTGTTTCTTAAAGTATTTCTCTGTTTTTTTGTCGTCCACGATTCCCTGGATATAATTCTTTCTAGCTCTGAAAATTCAAAATGATTTTTAATAGTCAATATTATGATTATAGTCAATAATAAGAATACGATGCTTGCTTTTCATATTTTTTTTTTAGTAGACTAGCAAAGTATTTACAAACTTCAGACTATTCATGTAGTCTCGCACTTGATCAATAAAGACAAATGCTTTCCATTCAAATCTTAGCAGGTCTTTCTTACGACCATGTGCATTCTGATTTATTCAGTCCAGATATCGCGTTCAATGTATACCTCTTACGTCAATGACTTTCCTTTTTCCTTGTCCTTAAAAAATGGAAATTCCATACACCTGTTAATCTTAAGTTTCCCATACCCAAGTGAATGCCAGGCTTTTATGGTATAATTGTAGTTTTATTGCACTATACCTATGGTCTTCTTAAAAAAACGATGACAGGTCTCCATTATCTTGGCTCCAGTGTCGTCTATGGCGGCCCCTTCCCACTTCTTCCTTCCGCATTTCCTTACAGAAAGAGCTTATCTAGGGTGTAATGTCGTTTAATATGTCCAAAAAATTTCAGTTTTGCTCTCTTCATAGTATATAACTACTGACATATGTATTTTGAGCCCTAATCTTCGTAAAAAAATAAAAATAAATAAAAAGTCTTATTGGTTTATTTGATAGTGCACGTTAATCTCTTTTTTTTTCGGTGGCACTTCATTTCAAATGCTTTCATTCTGTCCTCATCCGCTTTTGTGATTGTCCAGAATTCACATCCATATGTTGCAGATGGAAAGACGCATGCCCTTAGTATCTTTAGTTCCAGCTCTGTGTTTTCGCTTTTCCAAACGCTTACGACATTTTCCAGATTTCCCTTGGCCATCGCTAGACGTCTTGTTATTTCCGTTGTCACTTTGCCATTTTTATTTATTCTGGCACCTACATCTCTTAACATTTTCCAGTTGTTCCCCTTCAACAGAAATGTTAGTTTTCGTGACTTTTTAAAAAATAGATCAACGATTCTACGAGTAGTTTCTTTGCATATCGGCTCGTTGTTGTGCTCGTTCACTGATTGTATCAGATTGTTTAATGCCTCTGTTGATTCTGAAAATGGAATTGTGCCATCTACATAACATCTTAGGTCTTCGAGTATCTGACCGTACATTCTGATTCCATCATATTGCACATTGTTTCCATCCTGCTACATCTCTCGCCTGATTTTCTCTGTGGAAAGACTGAATGAGAAAAAAACCCCGCTCAAAATGTTTCATGGAAAATAGCTGAAATCGATCCTGAAGATAAGATACGCTACAAAAGTTAAGAATCAAGCCATATACGCAACCTGCAACGAAATCCCACTGTCACTCCAAATCCTTGAGTTAAGATGTCAGCTCTTTGGGCATATTTTAAGACGTGACGGAGATCCCAGCCAAAAAAAACCTATGGTTTACTACTTTACTGAACATGACAAGAGCGAAATTATAGCGAGGAGGACGCATAACAACTCTGCAATGGCGCTCAAGAATGACCTTAGAAGAACACCAAACACCAACATCAAAATGACAACACTCGAGGGTCTACATAAACTCAGAAATATAGCTGTGGACAGAGAGAATTGGAAAAATGTATGCACATAATCATTGTATAGGAAGACTACTGAGGCTGCAAGGTCGAAGGACTCAGAGACCTCTAATTCTAAGGAGGAGGACTGTACTAGAAAACAGCTTTAAGTCAGTCAAGTTAAAGACTGAATGATTGATGGGGACCGCTTATAGCCTTGCCTGACACCACTACAAACTTGGAACCAATCAGTTATGCAGCTTTCTGATCTCTATAGAGGCTGTGAATTAGATTGGTCAATTCATCTTGGATCTTGAAAACTTCAGGTTCAATCATTTTTGGTGATTAACAGTCAAAAGTTTTGCTGTAATCGATTATGGGTCAATGAGGTCAGATTATTTCTCTAGTTGAGAAATCTGTACTTGGTCACTCGTTGACTTAGAGCAGCCTTTCTATTTGTTAGTTATCATTTTGTTTTTGTCTGAAAAAAGAAGACTTTATGTCGGTTGGCAGCGGAAGTACCACTTGAATCGACGGCTGGTGAACACAGGTCGTTCAATAAATGTACTCATTTAAATATGAACATTATTTCATGTATTATAAACATCCTCGGTTGATTAAAAAATCGATGGAGGAGAAGATAACTTGTTGGTAAAAGTACAGGAAGATTGCTAATTTATTCAAATTCAGAGAATCAGAAACAGATGAGCAAACACTTTGTTTTGCGAGGTGCAGATCTTTAAACACTGCACGTATTTCAACGTGATGTGAATGTTGGACTACATCATTACCAACTTGGCTCTTTGTGGATTTCTCATTATAGAAGGGATGAAATGTCGAATATCTTGCCAGCAAAGTCCAGATTACTGACCACATGTTTGGATGTCCGGTGATGGCAATACATGTAGCAGGCTCTCATCAGCCCCCTGTGCCACCTGTACATAATATTCATCCTCAGTGTCACATTATTTTAGGTGTCCGGTGGTGATCCATTGTCCGTGGTTTTACATCTGGCCTTGTTTTTTTTAATGTTGTCTAGTTTCCCTTCGAATGTTGAAACACTTCGATCTAACATTACCGGATGTGTTTATTCTTCATTGGCTCAAACCCCATTTGTGGCCAAAATGTCCCTGCAGGCAACATACTAAACATTAAACATTTAAAAAACAAACAAACAGTTATACAAATTCAAGAAACAAATTACAGCTCCTTTCTCTCTCATCGAAAAAAGCAAACAAACAAACAAACAAAAAAAGAAAAAAAGAAAACCAAAACCAAAGTTTTATTCAATTTCCATAAGTCCAGGCACTGAAACCTGAACAACGAAAGTCATTTTTGTAAATACGATTTTTGAGTTTAACGTTGTCTATTCAGTTAATCAGGATGTCATCATCCTCCTGCCATCAATCAACTGGTCATAGTTCATTTTGAAATTCCACTTTTTTGTCTTTGCACTGATCACCATTTAATCAGATGAAAATGTTCAGATGTTTGTTTCAGAATCTACTCATGATTCAAAGCTTGTTAAATAAAAATCATTGCAACAACATTACCGTGCGTTGTGTAGATTCTAAATGTGAAAACAAGTCATGTAAGATAGAATCTTCATCATTCAGCTCTGAAGACCAACGAGTAAACTTCTGCAAGATAGTGAAAAGTGCACTATATTTTTGAAATGATGATTTATTGAAATCATTCATTACTATTTGTTGCCATTGATTTATCTAAAAAAAAGCAGAGAAATTATGTGGGCATGAAAGTGAATAACGCTTGTGTTCTAAAATCTCTGACAAAGTATTCAGTTATGCACTTAGTTCTCTTACTAAAAGAGCTTTCAATGTTCGACAATTACTTTGGCAACTGGGTAAACATATTGTCATCCTCTGTGCATACAGCAACATCAGGTCGATGAAACATAATATTGAATGTACAGTAGCAGCATAGGTGGTTGTGAAATACTGGTTAAATGGAGAGAAAAAATATCTCCTATTTAGCTTAAAGGTTTACATAGCAACAAAACTGTCAACACTTCATTATGGGGGCATTTTAAAGGACAAGGTATAGAGATGCATTTAGAGATTTCAATTTCAGGACATTATTGTTAAGAACCACAGTTATATAATAGTATCTATAATATATATTATAATATATGTATATATATTATACATTTGTATAATATCCAGCTTACAGACGTTCCAATAGTATCGAGGTTGCCGTAGGTTGTTGAGATGATGCAGTCATCGGTGAACAAACCGGAACACATCGAGTGTCGCCGTCTGGTGTGTGGGTTTGCCCGTGACCTTGGTGGCAGTAATCGTTTGGGTCATGGTCAGTCACGGGGTCGGCATGGGGTGGTTGGGTCGTGGTCTTTGGTGGTTGTCGAAAGGTGGGGGTACAGGCACTGTGCGTCTGTGGATGAGGAAGCTTTCTGGCTCGCGTCAAAAGACTTGTGGAAGCTGGCTGGGTGTTGGGTCTTGCAAGATTTTTGAAAGGGGCAACCGCGAGGCCATTGATGTTCTGCTGGCATTTGGTTGAAGTGATGGGAGATAACTTGGACCAATGAGAAGGGATGGTGTGCTCTTGATCTTTCCTTTGCTCTGTTTTCTTTCTTTCTTCATATTTCTTTGTTTTATTATTTAAGATTTATATGTAGTGACTCATGAACATGTATTGAGTTCTGACCAGTTTTAGTTTTTCACTGATTTCTCTCCAATATTTTTCCCCAGAGAACATGATGTGAGTGGCGTCGATGGAGTTACCTTGCCCTGATAACAAGTTATGCAAAGTTTCAAAATTTACATCCCTAAAATATGAATATTTACCTGCTGGCTGTTCCAAAGAAGTTTGCCTTAGATCAATATCGAGTTTCTTTTGGTCAATACAGTGGATGTCTGAGATTGAACATTCTTAAGCGTCTGTCTGTGTGTGTGTGTTTGTATGTGTGTCTTTGCCTCTGGATGTGGATATGGGTGTATGTGTATTAGGCATACAAGGGGAAAAGAATAGATGATGTATTACATCAATTGTATGAAAGTATATAAAACTAATGTAACGTTAAGTACATATAGAGTAGGTATTGTTGTTGTTGCTGTTTTTTGTTTGTTTGTTGTTTTCTTTTTGTTGTTGACTTTTCGCTGTTGTCTTTGTGCTGTTTGTTTCGTTCGTTTTTGTTTCCTGTTGTTCGTTTTTGTTGTTTTGTAATTCTTGTTCTTTTTATTTTTGGCTTTTTCACATTTCTTCTTTATTATTTCTTTTTTTTTCTTTCTTTTTTTGGTTGTTTGTTTGTTTGTTTGTTTGTTGTGGCTGTCGTTGCTGTTGTAATGAGTTGAATAATATCCCTGTAGCACTAATTTGGTAACCATTGTTTCAATTTTCCATCCCCTGTAGAAACACGCCATATATTGTTAACCTCACGTGTCCTTTAATCACCAGGTGCATGACAAGAATGCCAACCAGCCAGCCTGGCACCAAGTGGTAGAGAAAGATGGCAGGCCGTTAGTATTTCCACCCCCACTGGACACACACAGCATTGGATGGATCGCTGACGGGTACTTGGGGTTGTTCAGTTGGTTTTATTATTTTCCTCTCTATTATTATTATTATTATTACTATTATTATTATATTATTATTATTATTACATGTATAATTATTATTATATTATTATTATTATTATTATTTTCATCATCATCATTATTACTTTCCTTTATTGTTACAATCAGTTTTATCGCTAATGCTGTTAGGTTTGTTTAATTTAGTAGCCTTTATATCATTTGGTCTCATTTGTAATTAATGAAAGCAAGCAGCTTTAATGATCTTAATCCTATTTGTTGAAGGTCTATGTTGAAACCCATATCAAAAATCCTTTGAAATTATTAAAACGATAGGCCCTCAGAAGATAGTCCAGGAAGACAAAGTAAAAAAAAGTGTGATGCATCGAAATAATATTGTGTAAAAAGTCTTTGCCAACCTCGTAGTTGTGGTACATAAAAGTAAAAGGGTAAAACAAAGCAATCACATGTAATGTCTTGCCTCAAACCAAAAATAGAAACCTTACGACAATCCCCATATCCTTTTTCTCTTTCTCAAATGAAGCACAGAGGAATAGATGAATAAATAGATAACCAACAAAAGGAAACAAAACAAACAAAAATAAAGAACAAAAGAAAACAAAAACAAGAACAAAAGAGAGGGAAAGGAATTATTATATGACGTAGATTCAAGTTTTACATTTGAAAACTCATTAAAATAAAAATTGAGATCGAATTCTTCCTTCTTCATACATGCAGGCCTACTCGTACTTCTTGCCTTGAATTTTCTATAATTTTTTTCCATAGCTGTGGGCACCGATAATAGAACCATCGCCTTTTGCTGACCAAAAGGCTGAAGAGCGAAGAGAAATCCGGATGGACCGAAGACAACGTGGTTGGTGTACACCTGAAGTGTGAAATGCCGTCTTGGGTGCTTCAATGCTACGTTTGATGAATAATATTTGGGAACAAGCAAGAACACCTCAAGTCTCAAGGAACAGATGCTTTTGTGATTAGATAGATTATTATCATAGATTATTATCATTATCATTATTCTATTTAGTAATTTCTACAACCTCTTCTACCTCAGACTTATTGACTAGTTCATTACTCTGAATTCAAGTAGAAGAGGTAAATATCAGAGGGGAAGGGAGTGTGGCTGGGCACCCAAACTTCCCTTATAATACTAGCCCAGGCGTAGCAATGTATTTGCTACAAGATCGTCAACTCTGACGGAAAGGCCATCATTAGTAATAGTATCTTCTTCTTAATTATCCTCTGTCATAATGTTTATCACCTAAGGCCGACAGTCGTGCTCTCTATTCCTCTCGGTCGCTGGCGAATTTTGTGACCTTCCCCCAAGTCCAACCCATCCCTCTCCTCTCTTTTTCAACGAATCTTCTCCATGTTTCATATCATATCAAATCATATCAAATACATAGGCCAATAGGTTTAAAACCTTTAAATGGCTGGACAACATAAACAAATAATTAGAGATGGTACATCAATCTTGAACACATTTAAGAGCTATTAATTCCCTATCAATTAAAGCCTTAAAAGCGTTAACTGACTTTGCATCCTTGGTTTCAAACCTATGATCATTCTAAATCATTAATGTCCTCGGAATAGATGAATTCCTTCTAATCAGTGTTTTGTATCTTGTGTATATTTTATACCGATCACCTGTTTCCATTGGTCTGCCGTCTTTTCTCCTTGCTGCCTTGTCTAGTCCACCGGAGAGCAGCCTTTGGGATTTCTTGCTGTGGCGTCCTGCATACATGACAAGTCCATATCCATCTTCTCTTTACTATGACTTAAGTTGTTTGCTTGTCTGTGTAGCTCCGAGTTGCTGATTGTTTTTGGCCAGAACATTTTCAACATCCTCCTTAGTCATTTTGTCTGGAATGCGTCTAGAGTTTCTGGCAGAATGCTGTTGTTGTCGTCTTCCAGGATTCGGATCCTACAACAGAACTGAAAGTATCTTTAGTTTCACTTTTGTTGATGTTTTGTTTGATTTCCAAAACATTATTTAACATTCCATAGATATAGGCCTTTGTGGCCCTCGTCAGCCTTTCTTCAATGTCTGGTGCTGAATTTCCTTTACTTGTCGTCTTTGAGTCGAGATAGAGGAAATTGTCAACTTCCTCCATGACTTTTCCGTCTATGATCAAGTTGTCATTTATGTTGCTTTTCATTCTCATTGTTTTGGTTTTGCGTGAGTTGAAAGTTTGTGAGCATTTTTAACTCCAGTTCCTCTTTTGCAGACGGTAGATTCATTCATGGTCCAATCGATTGCAAGTGAAAAAAGAAAGGGGGAGGAGGATGCATCCGTGGGGCTGTTTCACACCAGTATTGATTTCAAATCTCTCGGCGAGTGCTTCTTTGCAAATGACTTTGGCGCTGAAGTTTTGGAACATCACTTTCATCATGTTTACAATCTTTTATGGTATACCTTAAGGCCCCAGTATATTCCGCAATCTTTTCTGGTATACCGTAAGGCCTCAAATATTCAGCAATTAGTATGGCATGACTTTAGAAAGGGAAATTTTCAGACCAGCCTTTTCAAATTCAAAATTACACACCCTACTTTGACCTTACAGAATACATGTGCATGTTAATGATAATTTAGCGAAAATGAGCTCGAGCATCCAACCTCTTTCTCCCTGTCTACCTGTCTCTGTCTCTTTCTCCTCTTTTCTCTCTCTCTCTCTCTCTCTCTCTCTCTCTCTCTCTCTCTCTCTCTCTCTCTCTCTCTCTCTCTCTCT
>JBCHJU010300662.1:0-14835 GCA_039654505.1 Plocamopherus imperialis
AGAGAGAGAGAGAGAGAGAGAGAGAGAGAGAGAGAGAGAGAGAGAGAGCGAGAGAGAGAGAGACAGAGAGACAGAGACAGAGAGAGAGGGAGAATGCCAGAAGCTCATTATTCAATAAGAGTAATTGATTTTTTTTATGTCTGAATGCATTATGTAGGACTCAGTGTATATTTTGAATCTAACATATTTTTGCATATCTAAACATGAGATTGTACTCAACTTATGTAAACTATTTATTCTTTGTTTAAACAAATTCTCAAATATCAATGGTAGAAATATGTTTTACTGTTATTCATAGAGCTTCAAGTCACGCCTGCCTATATATGTATAAGATTAAAGAAATATTTAAAAATAATTTACCTTATTTACTCTTGGATAATGCGCCCTCGGATCGTGCATGATGCGCACCCCTTCTAGAGCGATTTAATTTTGGTTTCAATTCTTTGTCACCCAATAATAATACTCACCAACTTTTTCCAGAAAAAATAGGTTTCAGAAGCAGAAAATATAACATTGATAGATATGTTTATCAACCTGTTAATTGAGATTCCACTCTAAGGACATTACAATGGAGCCGTGTAGCACTGTCTCGGGTAGCAGTAATTTGCCATTTTGTGTACATAGAAGCAGAGCTGGTCATAATGTTTTTTCATAGTCTCAACTTCAACGTAAAAGTTGCCAAGTTATATTAGAGTTGTTTCCCCTTATGCCTTATGACAATCGATCCCTCAAGGTAGTTTTTATTGAAAGTATTTTGTTGTAATGCGTAGATAATGCACACTCCCTATTTTCGAGTGTTGGTTTCTATGTCCAAAAGAATGCATTGTACGCGTGTATATACACAGATTGTTATTTCTAAGTCAGAGTTAATATCCATTGAGACAGTTCAAGGGTAAATCTAATTTAGCATTTACCAAACTCTCTACTGGTCTGCCATTTATTGACTTCTTTCTGACAACTACTTAAAAATATTTATCTATAAATAGATAAGGGGATTTTCTTTTTTTACAAGAGTTTTTGTCCCTAATGAGATCAGTCATATTTTGTATGAATTTTTACTGTATAATATTTCAGTCACATATATTTAATTAAGAAATTTAATGTACCTTTGTTTCTCCAATTTTTATCCTTTTCTATTTTAAATTTTGTGTGATCTTTATGTTAAAAAATTATTCAATTAGAAAATGCATTTCTATTTTTTCAGTATTTAAAATTCATTTTCTTTGTTGTAGTCATGACCTATAATAAATTTAATTTGGTTTATGAATTATTTTCTTTCTGATTGACGTAACATAGGGAAACCACATGTACAGTTTGTTATGTTTTCAATATAGATCTTCCAATAATACTCTTCTATATTTACCTTCCTTCTTTTGTTGACTCTCTTAGAATTTTAAATTTTTTAAGGCTAAAATCTCAAAATCTTCCCTAAATGATACAATTTTCATGTTTACTTGATCTTTATGACGTTATTTTTCACATCTTAATTACTAGATGTCCTTCCAGATCTTTCTTTATAGGGACATACACAAATTGTTTCATCCCATAAAGCAGTATTTTGTTTCAAATTAGTACACTTGTGTGCATTTCAGCCTTGTTTGGATACTACACAAATGAAAAAGTAAAGCTCTAAAAGTTCAACTGAATGTATGAAGTATAAAATCATAACAAATATGCTAAACAGAGTTCTGATTACCAAACGTAAAGAGCTTGACAATTTCATTCTGTCTTAACTCAATTATCAGATCAATTTGATGGATCAAAGTCTATGGTGGACTTAATAAAATTAATCCATTCAATATCAATCAATCATCATGCAATTTATGATCAAATTCATCATCAGTGCATTTAAGGATTAAACAGGGATGCAGTTAATCATTAAGTTTTCTTTTTTGTATGTTTGCATGTGAGTTGAGAATATTTTCAGTAGAACCAATCAATGCATCTGGAAAAAATTAAAATAATGAAACTGAGCTTTGATAATCATTCCACACCTTGTGTCTCTACATCCAGAAAATAATGACTATCATCTGCACTATGTATAATTTAATGTGATTTGTTTTCTTTTCTTGCATTATTTCATGTTGACTCTATCTGTGATGCCTCCTTTGAAACTTTTTCTTGACATGAATAAATTGAAATGTTCTATTCCTTGCCTTTGAAAAATAATTCCTTGTGATATATTTTTGCACTTCATTTCATGGGGCCTTAGCAGAAATATACTGATTCATATTTATACAAGGCGTTGTCCTTTCTGATCACATGCAGCATATTATGTTAAGTGTATTAAAGACTTCATGTGTTGGTTCCTCGAGGAGCCTACCTGAACCAGGGATTTATATCCAAAGCTGATCAGTGTGTAGATCAAAGCTCGTTTCTTTGTGAAATTTAAGAACAACTAGATGAACTTATCTAAATACAACTATTCCTTGATTTTGGGAACAATATTTTCATTCTCTTAAAAAGTAAAATATATATATATATATATATATATATATTTCCTTTTGAACTTTTTATTGAGATATTTGTGCTATGTTTGACTTTTGACATTTTGAAAGCATGCATTGACTAACAGTGTCAGTATTTACATGTATTGACTCATACAAAATGGTGTGGACTTTGACAACTCATAATTTCAAACCGAAAATTTTTTTTGAAATGTTTTATGAATAAAATACTTTTGTCATCTTTTCTCAAGCACCTTCTGAAAAAAAAAAATGGATGATGAACTTTATGATCTATACCCTAATTCACATATTAGCAAGTCATATTTAAAGTCAAGACGTCCATTGTTCATTTTGATGTTTAGGAATGATTCTCATACAATGACATACATGTTAAATGTATGTACCAAGTATAATTCAACAAAACATTATTACCGGTAATTGGAATTCAGAACTCCTAAGTTCAGGCTGGTTTTGATAAGATATCTAGTATAATATGTTGTCTCCTGATCCTACCTTGACGAGGAAACCATCTACCTTGCAGTGATCAGTGTTGAATTTGTATCTATATTTTTTTTTATTGCATAATCAATTGGCCTAGATTTCACAATCATGCTATGTTTTTGACAATCAAGCATGCATTTCAATGGCTTTATTGTAAAGGCAATCCCATCATATTTGCTTAAGGTATTTTGAAAGATAGTTACTTGCATATCCTCTATCGTGTGCAGTGACACATAAGGCTGACACATGGCAAGGCTGACATATGGGAACGCCAAAGATCCCTATGTTCTGCTCTCTTTCTGACCTCCTCCCATGTTCACCCTTGTTGTCTCATCTCTCTTTCGACTGTTCTCCTCCATGTTTCCATCAGGTGGCCTTTAAAGTGTATACCTGTATGAGCAGATACATAATTATTGTGTTGGATAGTACTTGTTTCTTGTTTGGGTTTTGTTGGGTTTTTGGGGGTTTTTTTTTTTTCTCCTTTTATGACTGCATTTATTTTTGAGCAAAAAACAGGCAAGCAAACAAACTTTTTTTGTTTTTTTTTTGTACTCTTTATCTCAAGTCTACCCTAGTCTAGCACAGGCGTTATGTTAACAGGCAGAAGTAGATGGAGGGCTTTAGATCCAGGAGGAATGGATACTTGAACACCTCTAGCAGCTGTAACTGCTGGGATATTTTAGGCCTTCCATCGACATTTACCCAATCACTGGGCACACCATCGGCTATCACAGTCACACCCTAGCCATGCCTACAGCCGTCACAGTTTGCTGTGCTGTAGGCCCAGGTTGGGTCAAACAAGAACTAACAAGGCTTGAAGTGTCATTTGATTCAGTTTCATCGCTGGAATTATCAAAATAAGAGTCATTTCCCATATCCACATTCTAAAAGCATGTAAATCTCTCTTATTACATCCTCTATAAAGAGACTGCATATGCTAGAGCCAGTAATCATAACACATTGAAAAAGACATCTCAAAACCGCTGAAAATTAAGGGGTCAGAAGTCAATTAAAATGCTTGCATTAAAGAGGGTCTCCACAGACAAAGTCATGTGATAACGTTACTTTTCGCATCTTTACGAAGTAAAAGAGTTATGTTTCTATAAATAATAGAATGACAAGATTTGACTAAACTTGTACTAAAGCAAGTAGCAGTAGCAGATCCACACCTTGTCTTGTGCTGTGTCCGTTAAAGTAGGTTATGCAGTCCAAGCAAGCTCCTGCTGTGGGTTGAGTTTTTTCCTCATTAACCCCGGGTTTTTATCCGAGCACTTGCCATTTTAAATGAAAATGTGTGGTATTTCTCAAATTTAGTGAGGTGTCTAGATGCACAACCTCATTGGCTATGTAATAAACCCTGCCAACTATTGCATGCTTAACAGCTTTAAAGTATTTTGTATATAGACCTACTTTGTTTTGTTTGTGAGCTGGTGTACAATATGTATGATATGAGTCATTTGTTCTGACACAAAGGGTAGATTGTCATCATGCTTATTTTTTGTTCCCTTTTGTTGTACGCACATCGAGCTGTAAGAGCTCTGATTGCATTTTGCTTGAACTCTATTTATGAGCATATGATGTAGGTGATGCTTCTTCATTGAAAGTTTTGTTGATTCAGCCATCATAGTTGTAAATGACCTTACTAGGGTGCGAAGTATACATTGTCTATCTGATTTTCTGCCTGTTTAAATGTTATCCTTCATTCCAGGGTCAAGTTAATCTCTAATAACGGTATTCCTGGAGCTTTGTTCACACAATAAGTCACTGATGAGATGAATAATAAAGCAATTTATCAATTGATCAAAGAATAAAATCAGTTTTTAATGTGCACACATAATATCACATTATTATATTACAAGTCAGCCATTTGGGTCTGTTCTAGTGTTTAGGTATATAGTTGCTCTTTCAATTATATTAAGATGGTTTCCTGAGCATTATAATTCCCTTTGTGTTGTATCACATATTTTGTCTATGTCATATCTTATTGTTAATTATCTCAGATCTTGTGTCAATATGAAGTTGTTGTGTTAGTGCAAAATTAAATGATCATAATTGGGAATTTTATTTACTGATTGCAAGCTCTGCTTGTTTGAGAGAATAGCTTTCAAGTGCATATTGTATCCTTGAAAAGTACTTAAGCATTTCATGTTGCTGTGCATTTACATTTTATGAAGGTTGAATATGTGTGTAAGCTAGGGAGATTGGAATCATTTTTCTCATTTCTTATTCTCCTTAGATTCCCTTCCCTTCAGCTGAATCCAAACATTCACTAAATGTATTTAAAGGAAATTAATTTCAGATCTGCACTGTATTTAAGTATTATTTGAGTACTCAAATCTTTTTGTTATTTCCTTGCAATGTGTTGAGAAAAAGCCACCACTGCCACCACCTGATAACACAAGGTTTGAAATCGGTGCTTCTCCAAAATACATTCATTTTTTTTCCTCTATCATTTTACCTTATTCTGTCAATGATTAAATCATAATTTTTCATATTTTTGAATTATCAGCAGAACTCTTTTTGTTTTGGGCTAATGTTAATATAAAAATGTGGAAAAAGATTTTTTCTTTTTTCACATTTGAATTTATTTTATAAAAGTAGTAGTGAAGTACTAATCATTAACTTTCTCTGTGCACCATTACAAATGTAGCTTTTATCCTATGAAATCACGTATTTGGATTTGGTTGTAGGGAGCCTACCCAGTGAGAAGAGGTAGCTGTTCTGAGATAATATTATGGCTGGTCAATAAATAATATCTGGTGAAGCTGCCCAATGACACTTGCTGGCCAAAACCATGTACCGGTACAACATTGTTGGGTCTATGCATTTACTTTGTTGTCTGCCTTCATGTATCTGCTGTGCAATGGATCTTAAAGCTGCCAAGTCTTAGGGTTGATTTTAATCGACCAGGTATCGATGGGCATTTAAATAGTCACTGAAAAGTACAAGGAAAATAATTAAGGATGGTTTACCAGCTATGCAATGATATGTTTAGTATCTGTTGACTGTAATACTGTATATGTGTGGGAAGCAAAGAAAAGAATAAACCAGTGGAATTTCTGGTCTGCTTTAGAACAAACAATAGGGGGATTTTGAAAGACAGGCTTGAAATTGATGTATGTGTATCTGAGAGCATTATTTACTCAAAATCTCATGTAAAATTCTCATAATACGTTCCTCCTTTCCTCCCTCCCTCCCTCCACTCATTCTCACAAACATGCACATACACATACCTCTTACAGGTGGTATCCCACTCTACCTGTCTGCATGACTAAAAATCTAGAGTAAAATGAATGATGTTTTGTGCATATGTATGTGTGCAATTGAAAATTGTTGCTACTGTATACCTATTATTGTGAGCATACCATTTTGATGAACTGTAATACTGGGAAAAAAAAAAAAAAGAAATGATGAAAAAAAAAATAATGAAAACTCTTGCATACCCAGAGGGTTTCTCCTTTGGTTAGAGTAGTTGGTGGAAAGCTCTGATAGGGTTTTTCTGTACCTCTCACCAATTTAAGTCTTTATGATCTTCCTTTATTCTAAGCTCTTTTATCACATCCACTGTGAATGAAGTTATAATGCCTTGATGCATGGACTTCTTTAAGACAGAGCGTGCATGGCTGGCTTTTGGACTTCTTTAGCAAAGGTCAGTAGTTCGTTAACGAAACAGGGCATGTGAACTCCTTACAAACACCACTTTTCAAAAATTTTTTACGCCCCCCCAAAAAGTAAATAAATAAATAATAATTGGAACTCTTATTTTGAAATCACTTCATAAAGTCTCTCTATTTTTCCACTTTGATAAAAAAGCTGAAACTATTTAAAAAAAACCAACGAACATTTCTTGATGATAAGCCAAGATCATACAGTCAACAACAGTAGAGTTGATTTAGCTTGGGGATGAAGAAAAACATCAATACAACGATGGTTGTGAATAAGGGATTGTAACCATATAAGCACAGCCTACTTAACGTTATTCTCTGCTGCTATGCCCACATCTCCCTCTCATCTTCCTTGCTGACTGCGCCACTCCTTTCACCAATACAGTACACTTATAATCTGTCTTAGGCTCCCTTCCGAAGCTTTACACAACCTTGAAGTACAGCAATAAAATTTATATGAATACACTTTAGCTACAATAATTTGCTTTAATTTAAACAAAACCTATTAATATCAATTACAATACCAAATCGCTGCCTTATATCTGTTTTTAAAATAGGTTACAAGCCTCGTTTTCTTCTAAAAAATAAAAAAACTGGATTTGGCTAGCGAAGTCAGAAAGTCAGCTCTGCACATACTTTCCTTGAGTAGTCCTTTCTTTAAAGCAAAACAGCAACTTATAATTTGGTTATAATTTTCAATTTACTTAAAAGGCAGTATGTGCTTATTTGTTTATATATATTTGAACTTGGTACCACTGAATGTGATTTGTTATTTATAATGAGGAGTATTTATGTTTATTGAAAATTGTAAACTAAGTATTGTTAAGCATGAGCATACTTATACCTGTATTTGTTTTATGATACTTAAAGCATTGTATAATGATGTACAAAAAAATATTTTTACTTCTGTTTTTAGCACAATTCTTTTCTTACACATTTTTCTTTTTTCATTTGCCTTCCTTTTAAGCCTTCTAAATGAATATTCATAATGAATTGATGTAATATAAAGAATGCACTTGGTCAAAATACTTATAGAGGAGTACTTCTCAACCAAAGAAAAAAAAAATCTTAAATTGTCTGCCATCAATGTGTATAAAAGTATGCATGAAGTTTGCTTGATGACAAATTTAAAGAAGAAAATTACATCCTTCCATTACAGCTCATAAAAGAACGATTAATCTCATTTCAAACATGATGACTGATGGAAATGAATTAACTTTTAAATCTATGATCGTGAATTAAATTTGTATATGGAAATGTTATTCCTTTCAGACAATATTTGTTTCTGGCCTTTGAGTAAAGACAGATTTGACTTTTGTTGTCCATGAACATAATCATAACTTTTGTTTCTGTGCATTTTTCGCATTACTCATAGTGGTAATGTCAGTCACATCATATCTATGTAATCTATACAGTGTGCAATACTACTAATGTGCACTTAGCATACTTTCATCATTGTGATAATTTTGTATAGCTTTAGGTCTTTGAAGGGAGATTAGTCTTGCTTTCCTCATCTCTCCGCACCTGGCAGTGCACTCACTTGACATGTATATATTTTATCTGAATCACATATAAATGTTTTTTTTTTAATTCAAAGCTGGAAGGGAACTAATTAACAAAAAATCTGGAATGAGCTTTCGAAAGCAATATTAAGTGCCTGTTTCTCTCAGTATTTCAAGCATTTGGACTCATCTCAAAGCCAAGCAAATGAGTGGTCACCCAATCAAATGTAAATGGAAAAGTGAATGATGAGTATCAGTACCCCTTAGTATACTTCAGTGCAATACTGACTGCTCAGGCTCTGAGGGTTGAAAAGAATTCAAGTTGAAAATGTGTCTGTTCTTGAATTGCAGGTGTAGCATTTGAAATTGAAGTTGAATAATGAATTAGAGTGTGACATTGCACATGGTTTGTAAATCTTTTTCCCCACAAAGATTTGAATAACAAATTACTAAGGGTATTGTTACCACATGTACACATTTGGGGAGGTTATTCCATGCTCTGTGTGTGTTGACCCGTTTCTAGAAGAAGTCAACTTGAATTTGTGAGTTTAACTTTGAATGATAATACCAACTGTACAGGTTGTCCAGGTTTGAGGGATAACAACTATAATGCTGTATATTCTGTCTCAGAGCGGTGAAATTGAAAGATTAACAGTGTCATTAATTTGTGATGTATTTCAATGGTGAAGAGGAATTCATTGTGGTCTTACATTGATGAAGGCCTTATGGCTTAGTACTTTACATGCTGTTACTCTCACTTGAATTTAATAACAGACATTAATGTTCAACTATGCCATCAAAAGATACAATAAATCTAATTTTCAGCACATTGACATTGGCCTCAAAATGTCCAGACTCTACTGTAAGTCTGAAAATTTTGAGACTCAAATGGGTTAAAAACCAGTGAGGTTTTTTTTTTTGTTTTTTTTCTGTTTGATATCATCATAACTTTGATCCAGCTACTTTGCTCTTGCTAAAGTTACAAAAAAAAAAAGAGGTATCACACTTAGCCATGGAAAGAGACTTTCCAATAAGCAGGTCAATACCACATCTTGATAGTCTTTTAGAAATATGTGAACATGCACTATGTAAGCCCATCTTTTTGTTTTTTTTCTCTCTCACCACTCAATGTATCAGTCTGAGTCATGTTTTATTTTTGAATAACGAATGGGTCTTATGACTCAGTAATACCGTCATTTCCTTCCTGTAAAAAACGAACAGCTGATTTCCTTGTGCAGATGATATTGAGTCATTCCCACCAATAAACCTTTTCACATTTCCATGGTTTTATTTGTTGTGTATTCTCATATAGACATCTTATTAGTTTAGCACATTCCAAAAACTTTAAAGAATTTATAAATATACATTATACAGTGGAAAATTTCACAGATATCATGACTATTAATTTACTTTTTATTTATTAATGAATTGACATACTGTTCCCTAAGGTTGCAGTTGCAGTAAAAATAAAAAAAGGTGTCCGTTAACTGTATTGTGCAAAAAAATATGAAATGACAGTAATTTTATATTCTCTTTGTATTTCTTTTTGTTTTGTTTTTGGGTTTATTTTGCTTTTATTTTTGTTTTCATTGCTTTTGTTTTTTGTTTTTGTTTTATTTTTGGGGGATTTGGAGGGGGATGGTTTGGCTTATTTTTATTTATTTCTTTTCTTTAAATATAGACAAGATACAATCTAAACAAAGTGAAACAAAAGCAAGGGCCTAAGATTCCTATCTACTAATAAATTTATAAGTTTGGCTATGTCAATTTTAAATGTGCTTAGCTTTTGCAATGTTCTTCAGGTTCATTTTTATGTTTGGGTCTTAGAATGATTAAAATTTTATTTGCATGTTAAAATAGGGTGGGCTGTTCGTGGCTATGTCTATAATGATACATCTAATTCAGTTGCATCCATCACTTTTCTTATTTCACTTTTGAAAGGGTTTGCAAGGGCTTATTGAAGGGTGAATTAAAGTTTAATGTAATATAAAATAAATTGTGTAAAATGTCTTATTCAACAGTCACAACATCTTAGAGTGCTGGTCTATTTATTACTTTTTTAAAATCAGTACACTACAATGGCTAACTTTTTGATTGTTTTGGAGTTGTTGGTTTTTGTTGTTTTTTTTTTTTTCTTGTTTTTTTTGTATTTGTTTTTGTCTTTTTTTTGTGTGTGCTTTCTTTTCCAATGTGCATATCAGTAACAGAACTCATTATATATTCCACATTCCTGTTTGTGTCTTGAAAATGATGAAAATTAATTTTATTGTAATCTAGTAACAGCAAGTTCATATTCTCTCTCCTGTGATTAATGAATGACACTTGTCTGTGCACTCTGTTTTTGTATTATGCAATATTATGTATAATATAAATACCTCATCATTCATTTCTCTACTCTATGTCCGTCAAAATCAAATCTTAACAATCATTGTATGGTATACCTTATTTACATCAACATATAATATTATAGAGGGTTTTGTTACTCTTGTAAAATATGATCAATAAAATGACCACAAAATAGTGTTGAACTTTTAGTTTGTCTTCTATTACTCATGTCATTTTTATATATATTTGAAGTATGTGTTTAAGTGTGTGTGTGTGAGCGCATGACTGTCTGTGTGTGTATGTGTCTGTGTGTGTGTCTTTGTGTAGGTGTGGTGCTGTGGACCATGAAGGAGTCAAATTGTTTGCTACACACATTGTTTTTGGTCAGAAGATTTGAAATGTGAAATAAACATCTTGAAAAAATCCGTAATCCAATTCAATGATGCTTGTAAATCTCTCTTAACATCTTAAGAATAAATGTATTTGATTATTTTGATATTTCTTGAGTTAAAAATAAGTCCAATTCAAGATTAACAAGCTAAATTCAGGTCCAACTTCATGTAACCATGTGTGCTTCTAGCCTCACCTTACAGTTTATCTCTTTTTGCTGAGAAAGGTCAATCTACACCATCTTTCAAACAAGATTGAGTGAGACAATTAACAAAACAACATCAAACAACACCCCTCATCCTCCATCCATACCCCCACGTTTATTTTCCAAAGTGAAAACAAAGAACAAAACATGTCATTCAAAAAAAAAAGTAGCAGTCATTCATTCTGTGCTTGATATCAGTGGAATCAGTCCTCCTCTATGGCTGTGAAAGCTAGGCTATGACGGACACAATTGAAAGGTCACTGAGTGGCACATACACTCGAATGTTGCGGAAAGCCCTGAATGTTCACTGGAGCTCTCACCCTACAAATAATGAGCTGTACGGGATACTCCCAAGAGTAGACACGAAAATTGAGAACGCAAACTTTGTCTAGCGGGCCATTGCTACCGACACCCTGAGCTGGGCACCCAGAAGTTGCTATTATGGGAGCCAACGCAAGGAACACGGAGACGTGGAAAACCAAAGGCAACATTTGTGGACACTGTGATGAGAGACACAGGAGTGACTAACATCCACAACCTAGCCAGTCAGATGGAAGACAGAGATGTATGGAGGTCGAGGCGTACAAGTATTTGTACTTGTACGCCTCGATGGAGGTCCATGGTGAAATCTCGGAATCATCCGCCTTAAGCAAGTCCACAAGTAAACAATAATATCTTGTACTTTTGTCAAAGCAGGCTGAAAAAAACTCTAATAATAGATATTATTCTTCACCTTGCTAGCCACTGTGCGTGACGTTGTGATGGAGAGGGTGATACACACAATGTATTGACTGAGTAGTCGCTATAGTGTATCGGGGATATGACACACACTCACCTAGCTACAAAGTACATTTTTCAGGTCCCAAATCCCCTAAAGTAGACAATGTGGGTGGAATTTGTCAAATTTCCCCATTAAGATAAGGAAAAGCACAGAATCTGTGAGATCAGATGACCATTGGAAGACACTAAGTCAAGTAAGTCAAGTCCCCTACATGTAGTAAGATTTTCTTCATAATTTACCCATTCAAGAGGCAAGAGTATACTTTTGGATATGGAGCGATTTTGAGCGCTATTCTGGATAAAATGCCTGATATAAAAATCCCTTCCACATATACTTTCTCAAAATGAAAGCAAATAATTGCATAACTAGAAGCAGAAATTTGTGGACAATTAACCTTCTTTTTTTCTGCCTTTGAGGCATGAACGTTCTTTTCCCAGCCTTGGGGGCATGAACGTTCTTTTCCCAGCATTTGAGGCATGAACTTTCTTCTCCCAGCCTTTGGGGCATGAACCTTCTTTTTCCAGCCTTTGGGGGCATGAACTTTCTTTTCCCTGCCTTTAGGGCATGAACCTTCTTTTCCCAGCCTTTGAGGCATGAACCAGTAGTTGGTCTTGCCTTCGAGTCTCAATATTAACAATAACAACAAAAATGTGGGTTGGGGTTAAAAACTAAACATTGTTTGGTTTACTCCATCCAATACATATTGCTCAATGTAATAATAGTTGATTTCTTACTGACTTACTGACTTAAAAGCTTTCGCTTCCTAATTGTCAGACCCCGATGCCTCAGCTGATTCTCTCAACTTCTTTGTAAAATCTCTCCATAAGCTTCTTTTTTATGCTAGTGTTCTGAAGGTTTCGATGTCCTTTTTTTGTTTAAAGTTTTCGTTGTTGTCCAGAAAACTTTTCAGGTATCAGTTCAGCACTGTGTTTATGTTTGTATGTGACCTTTCCTTTGTATCTGTCCTCCCCCTTTGGCTCAAAATACGAGATCATTGCTTTATTTGCTGGTATGTCTATGTCTAGCCTCTTTCGACCAAGCCTTAAGGCATGGCTTCGTGTAAGACTTATCATGTAGGCCTAACATGACTGAGACTTCCAATTTTATTTTTATTCCTTCATCTGTGGTCACTGCTTGTAACAATATCAGGAACTCTTACTTTTATATGTATATGAAAGGGGAACTAATACCGCTTTGTTAACTGCCCCGATTTGATGACTTCTCTTTGAAATTGCATCTACAATGTACATCAGCTACAACTAGTACTTGATGTGTCCAACCAAAGAGAAAAGTACACAAAGATTCTACTGTACTCCCATTGGTAAGTCAGATGCAGAGTGGAGATAACTAAGATATCAAGATAGAAGGGGAATGCTCCAGTTTTGTGTCAATGTTTAAAATTGCAAAGAAAGCAAAAAAAAAAAAAAAAAAAAAAAACCAACAAAAGTTATGTAATATGAATATTTTTATATTTAATACCGATTTGTTAACATGAACATTACAATAAATATAATACTTAAACGATGTAATATTGAAGGTGATATCAAAATTATGTACACAAAATGCTCTATCCAGCTGCACTATAATCTCTACATACAACTCCATGACTATCATCTGTACTAAACCTAACTGACAGATAAACAAGATTGATCCTTGGTAATTTATCAGGATCTTTAGGAAACTTCTTCAAAACCCCTTATTAACAGAGCAGAAAATAACACTTGATTAAACTAAAAGAGTAACATTCAAGTCATATTTCCCCTTTTAAGAAAGATTCCTTTTTTTTCTTTATCAAAATGAGAAAAGAGCGATTTCATTGAATTTTCAATACATGCAACATATATTATTCCAAAATGAATGTTCTGATTCTTCTGCCTTTCCCAGGTATTATAAAACTATGATTAAAAGCAAGCCATATCTGGATGATAAGACACATAAATTATGCAAATTCATTACAAACACATTATCATGTCCTTCATATTACATGTATTATGGTATTCATATACATGTATCTAATCATCTACCAAGATTTCCTATGCTCTTCTACAGAAAAATGGGATGAATTACGATATTCTCCCTATTTTAAAGACATCTCTTAAGTTCTAGAGATAGAACAATAAATAATTGAATGCTTACTAAAAATGATGTCTATAGTCAGTAAACCAAACCTCTGTAGTTTCTTCTTTCCGTATATACCTGTATATGTATATATATACACAGACATATATATATATATAATTATATATATATATATATATATATATACATATACATATATCTGTATATGTATATAGACTTAGTTTTGATGCGCTGACCCTAGATATGCTGCTGCAAATTACCACAGAACAACATTCAGTCCTGTGTAATAGTAAAAGAGTAGCTATTCAGGTTTCTATAGTGATTCGTTCATACTTACAACTATAAGGTTAAGCTATTTAAAAAATGAAGCCTTGAGCTTCTTTTAACTTATTATAAAATCGTGGGTTTACAGTTCGCAAACTAATTTTTAGCGCTTTCTCCTTCCTCAATTTCACTTGTATACGTGATATGAATGCTAAATTAAGATCACATTTATGTGAAATATTATGTGAAATTCATACCATATTACATGGCAAACCATAGTCCTCAAAGCATGACAAATTTAAAGGAGAAGCTTGCCTTTTTGTAAACAATATAACTGACTTTTTCACTCTGTTTAGGAATTGCAATAAACCTTAACAAAAAAAAAAAAAGACAAACCTTGAAAATGATACTTGTGTAAATTGTGTCTTTATCTCAACTGTGCCAAAAAATCAAAGTAGTCTAGCTAACCTGTAGATTTCTTGAGGCATCAATTTGATGTTTTCTAAGTAAAAACAAAAGAGGGAGAAAGGGAGAAAGATAGAGGGAGGGGCAGAGGGAGAATGTGTGAGAGTGAGAAAGAGTGAGTGAGAAAGAGACACAGAGAGGGAGAGAGAGAGAGAGGGAGAGAGAGAGAGAGAGAGAGAGAGAGAGAGAGAGAGAGAGAGAGAGAGAGAGA
>JBCHJU010301768.1:0-14832 GCA_039654505.1 Plocamopherus imperialis
CTTTACATAAATAAGTGACTTTTTACTGAATATATTTGTGTAAATTTGTCAAAAATTACTCAATAGGCAATAAATTTATCTATCTATATAAAATCATGGTATATAAAACATTGTCCTCTTTGTTTTATGTTTCAGAAGCCTCGTGGCACCATTGTCTTCAGCAAACAGGACTTCGACAACCCTTACATGGATACGATCTCACTATGTTGAAGATCAAAGTATTTGTGTGCCAAAGCAAGAAGTCTATAATCAGTATAGGTAAGCCAACAGTTGTCGATATGAAATTTCTGTTATTTGGTGAATAATTGTCTTTTTTTTTTTGTATCCCTTTGTTTTGAACAATCTTTTTTTGAACGAAATGTCTCAAGATTCTGTTTCTTGTCAAAGAGATGTTTTAAGAGGGCTGTCCATGGTTTTTCTTCTTCCTTGCCATGTTTCTTATTGCACTTTGCATTCTCTTTCTGTGGAAAACTGATAAATTAATTACCCCCTTTACTATTAAAACAAACAAACCAACAAACCATCATTTTTCAACCATTATATTGGGATTCAATAATCATTTTGTCAGTTGTGAAAAAGAGTTGTTAGTAGGTATGAAATTTAGTCTTGTTTTGTTCTGATTTCTATATGTTAATGTAAATTTGTTTCTTTGAATGCAGACTTTATTGTGAGGCCACAAATATAAATCCTGTTGGGAGTGCTGACTTTGGCAAGATGGTGAAAACAGCTTTTCCTAATATTCACCACCGACGTCTTGGACAGAGAGGGAAATCAAAATATCCTTTTTGTCTGTTTTTTTTTTAATGCCTGTGCCAGACAGAACTATAGTAATCTTTTCACAACACACAGAGCAGATTTTAGATTTTTATTTTCGGTCTTAAATATTCTAGGAACGTTTGAAGGATTTTTCTTTCTCTGCTCAATTAAGAAGAAAAAAAAAAGATACTTTCAGTGTAAGTGGTAAATTTGAGGAAAAGATTGAAATTGTCTCATAGTTATATCATTTGCAGAGATATTTATGGTCTCTTGATTTTTTATATTTTTTATCCATGTTTCTGAAAATTTCCTTGACTTCCTCTTGCACGTATTGTTATGGTGGTTTAAAAAGGAAAACTCAGTTAGAGATGCCAACATTGCCTGTCCTCCAGTCAAAACCTATGGAGGTAAGATATTTGTAATTGTTATTTTTAAAATATATTATTATATAAATACATATAAATAGACTCAAGCTGATTTATATTCTTGGTCATGTATTCTATAAGACTTGAAGAATCTCCTATAAATCAACTTTTCGTAATACTTCAATAGGTTTACTTTCACATTTTGTCATAGCACCTCTTTGTGTTGTACTCGTGCTTCTGACTTTATACTTTATATGAGATTTTCTTAAATTGTACCATTCAATTTGAACTTTAAAATGCTATGACTCAGATGGTGGAACAATTGATAACATGAAATAGAGTAATTAAGAGGAAAATACTCAGAAAGATATTTTAAATCAGGAATTAAAGAAATCCATTGAAAAAAAAAACTCATTTTGACTGATTTTCTTATGACCCCACACATATAATATCATATATTGCTGAATATTTACATTTATATATTGATCAAGCTTGTGAGGACGTCTGTCTGAGATGGTGTCCTGACTGAGTGTAGTTGCATATTGCAAGAATCAATTTCTCAAGTTTTTGAAGATGCTGTAGCCAATTTGAATTCGTGGTGGGACTGTATTTAGTTAACTTTGTGATCATGCTTTGTTCAAATTATAATTACATTATATCTCATTAAATCAGAATAATCCAGCAGCTGTTCCCAACCCATTGCAAGAAATGCAGAATTTGTCATCACAGTTGATTTGTGAGTGGGCATGTCATTTGTTTGACAAAAAATTCATGGATGTAAAGTCGTTGGCACAGCACCTCATTCAGACTGGAGCATCATATGGCAAGAAAGCTGCATTGTTCAGCATGATGTATGATAACTGTGGTAAGAACAATTTCTATCATAAGCTTAAAATATTCATTAGAGGATTTTTTGACATGGCAGTGTAGATTCATGTCATGTGCACTGAGTGTAGGTCTACATTTGCCCTCGATATGTTTTTTCATGCATAGTACAGTAGAACCTCTCAACAACGGCCACCATTGGGAAAGCGAAAAATGGTTGTAACCTGTTGGTTTGTCTTGAGGGGTTATCTATATAAAGTGTTGTTCAAAAAGTGTTCCACCCCTTTTATGTCTCTCATCAAATTTAGAGGGGCTAGGTGTACTTTGTCATGTCAGTGAGCATTATTTTCAGATATCTATTTTGGAGAGGCCAAAACCTCCAACACTGCATTATTTTTAGGGTGGAAACATCTCAATTTGAAAATCTTAGGAATGAAGGACAATGATTGTCAACTTCCAACAGGTCAGGCCTATTGGTACTTAACCAAATAAAATGACACACAAAATATCTTCGCTTACTTCCCTTGAAACAGGAACGCGGATGGCTTTTTAGCGCATGTTCTCACATGAAAGCCTTTATCAACTGTGTAGCAACAGAAACGCCTATGCACCGTTATGTAATACTTCATGCACGTTCAGTTATTTACGTTTGCAGCTAGCATTAAAAATAATAATAATGTAGGCCTATTATAATGTAGTATCATCGGTGCTCTGCTACAATGACTTACCTTGTACTGCATTCCCCCCACCGCCCGTCTCTCATGCACTCCATCGATCGATACTAGCTGGCTTGGTGCCAATATCTGGACCAGGCTGGGCTTCTTTTTGGATTTACTAGACTAGGCCTATTTTACACTATTGATGTCTCGGCTAACTTTTAACACAATTCCTCATGATAGGCCTAGGTCTAGGATGACGCTTTATTGACGCAAGGCAATCAACAGAAAAAATGTAGACCCAACAATTCCAATGTCTTTATTTATTTGGGATTGTTAGGTGAGATCGGGCAAGTGTGAGATCAAGGGGAGAATGGAAAAAATTGGCTTACCATGCAGTCACACACTACAAACAAAGCGCTTTACCAGAGAACGCATGTAAGGGTATTGTGATGGATGACATTTTAGTCAAAGCTCAGCACAGTCACATAAAGCATCACTGATCTATCAGCTAGGGTTTCTCCCTACGTTGAGACTTCAGGTTTCATTGTATTGAATGAACCAATCAATCCATAGATAGTATTTAGAGCTAACCCTGTCGGGCCAAACAGCAGCTAGGGACTGTCGCCTTACATTTATATTTAGCGGTTACCACATTCTATTCGGTGTGTCAGGTTGGTTTCAAGATGTTAAGGGGATTTCTTTTTGTACATGTATTTTTTCATTGCCATGTCACTTATGTCAGTGAACAAGTGCATAAAATAAACTAATCAATTAGTTTTCTTTTATTGCTTGCTCTTTGGTGTTTCTAGGAAGTTTACCTCAACTCCTGGCAACCTTGGTTCATTTCTGTTACAAATATAATATCGAATTGTGATACGACAAATGAATTTCCAAGTTGATATTGTAATGTGTCTGTCAATCTGATACATGTAACAATACGGTAAACTGATGCTAAAATAAGTAGGTTCAATGAATCCATTGATCTCAGTGTGACAGGCCTACTGACATATTGTGATTTCTTGCCTAGGCGCAACAAGGGGCGACCAATGTTGATTGGCTCAGTTGAAAATGGTGGTCACTGGTCAATGTGGGCGGATGGTCATTGTCCTGAGTGGTATTATATATATTAAAATCAATCCTTCATTTCATTTTGGGTCGTTGTGGCTGGGTGGTCATTCTTCAGGGTTCGTTGATGAGGGCTTCGTTAAGTACAGTCTGATTTAGTGATTAAATTGGAAAATGAAAGCTTTTTAAATGACACATGGAGTGGTGGTCCAGGTCTAGGTTTAACACATAAGGATGGAGATTTTGAATGTTTGATAATCTAGAAAACGAACCAATAATGTGATAGTACAGTAAAACTCGGTTTCATTGAACCAGATGGAATATTCTAAAACATTCGTTGGATCCGTGGTTCGTTAAAGGCTAGAACGTACAGATTTCAAGGGAAATAACCAGTCTGACATTTGGTACAAAAGAGAGGTGGTCAGACGTTGCATCATGCACGCCACCCCATTCGCATTACGGTAATTACCATCATCTGTTATAAAGATGTGAGGGTCTATTAATCAAAGTTCTTTGTTGTTTTTTGGTTGGCCAGCACAGGCCATTTGAGATATTTGTCATATAAGGTCCTCTACAGATGAACGTTTGGGTTCCTTGGAATCAAGGTTGGGTTGGAGATCAGTTTTTTGGATAGATGAGATTTTACTATTGTCAATAAAGAAATACAAACGGGAATTTTCCAGAGTTCGTTGAATCTAGAGTGTTCGTTCAGTCCGAGTTCGTTGAATTTGAGTTCTACTATATAATATTTATCCCCATGCAGAGTGATTATTATTATTTCATCTCAAATGAAAGGAAATCATATAAAGTACAAGTGTGTGTTCATTAAATTTTTGTTTGACAATCCAAGCACAACATTTATGTTTGACAAAATATGACTGTGAGACAATGATTTCTTTTGACTTGGTTATTCTTTTTACTCACACTTTGAGATGTTCTTAAATCCCCCTAACAGTAGCATCTTTTCTGGGTTTTTTTAAGGTGTATCATCCCGTCTTCAGGAGACAAAGTCAACAGATCAAAAGCTGCAGGATACACAAGCCCTCCTCCAACGAAAGTTGCATCAAAAAGAAGTTCTGAAGGAGCACATGAATCTCTTGAAACGACAGCAAAAACAGCAGAGGGAAATGTCGTCTGTGCCCATTACAGCATTAGAAAGGGGCGTTATTATTCAGGATACTACAGTTTCTGATAACTGTATTGAGCCTGTTGTAACCAGTGTTCAGTGCAATCAATTTTCCCAGCAACCACCATCCAAACAATTAGTGGTTGCCAATATTACTGACAAGGGTGAGAGAGGACTTTCTTCCACAGAAAATGATTCATTGCCAGTTGGAAAAAATAATCCAGACTCTCAGGCAGTCAGTAGAAATAAAGAAATTTGTGATATGAATTCCTTTGAGAAGTATTTACGAAATGATCTCATTGACATCCCAATGGCAAAAGGTGAGCAGGAGAAGATTGCCAAGAGTCAAACGTTTTGCAAACCCATGTCAAGTATGAGCATATCTAGTGAAAGTGATGAAAGTAGGCAGAGTCCTCAGACTCAGACTCATCTTGATGTGGATGACCACAAACACCAGAAAAGAATGGGAGATGTTCTTACCAGTTTGAGCCACGAGAGAGTCAGCAAACGGCGTCGGTGTACGACTTCCCTTGGCATGCCCCATCAAGAGTTCACAGAAGATCAAACTTCAAGCTTTGATGATGATGTGGTGGTGGCACAATCTCGAGTCCGACCCTTTTCATGCCCCACCCTTTGTGATGTCTCCCGCACCATCACAAATTCAAGACACATAAATAAATCTTCCAGCAAGGAAACATTGAATTCTGAAAAGAGACAATCCTTAGATCACTTGAAAGAGAAGGGCAATGTTAAGAGCAAGGACAAACAACGATCTATTACCAAGGAAGAAAGGAGTCTAAAATCATCTACTCTTTCTAGTAAATCAACTAGTAAATTGAATGTCGATGAGAATGTGAAGAATGATAAGAGTTCTTTTCACTTTGTTCAGAAACCGACGGTTATTCCTGTTCGACAACCTGGAACCTTATTCCCTTCTGTCATGTCATGTCCAAATTTCAGCAGTGCTCAGGAACAAGATTCAAAGGAATCACAATCTGATGTTAAAAAGACATATAACATCCTGAACTCTCTTCTGTCTTCAGACACAAACTCTCTTCCAAAGCCATTGAACCAGACCTCATTGTCTTCACACTCATTATCCATTCAGAAATTGAATGGCTCTGATAATAGTCAATCAGAACAGAAATTACCCCACACTTTAGACAACGCTTATATCATATCTTCCCAGTCAAATCGAAGTGCATTTGTCCCAGTGGCTAGCAATAAGCTTCAAGACTTTTCCAGGAGCAGGAGTAGTCATCCTTGCCTAAATATGCATTCACCCTCTCGAGGTTCATCTACTGAAAGGCAGAAAACTCGACATTCTCCCCTTACCCCTGAGTTTGAGAGGTGTAGTAGTGACATGCATATATCATCTGATGATGAAGCTGTAAGGGGAACAAAATTAGATTATTGCCTTAGCAGCTCTTTTCAGTCAACAGCAAGTGACAGTATATGTTCCTCTCCGCAAAATTATACTTCAAATTGTTCCGTTGTTGATACTTCCACCTCAGATCACTTCAAACCAATCACGTACTCCACATCTCAAGCTAGTAAACCTATTACATCTGTGATAAGTCACACCTCTGTCACCCCAACCCCAATGGTTTCTTCTAGTCCAGTTTCACAAAATAAAACACCTTCTCAGAAGGTCACAGTAAATAGTACCAGTGTGTCCTGTGCCTCAAAACAACAGGTCAAAACAGGAACAAAATCACCTGTTACACCACCTAGACGACAGTCAAGAAGCCGTTTTACTCCCATCCGGCCCAAAATTAGTGGATGTGCCCCTTCGCCCCAGAAAAAAGATATGAGGCCAGTATCAATGATCTTAAAGGAACAAAGAGTGCGCAATGCACAAGATCTCTTGGTCAGTCTTGCCAATACCTATCAAGGGGAAGTGAAGTTACAGATGCCTGCCGAACTTCTGGGACTGGCTCCACCATGCAAAACGAAATCATCTGAAGTACTTGTAACTATTGGAACCCCTGGGGGCCGAACAGCAGCAGGTGTTCCTTCTGTCTCCCCAAGCAAGGAAATTCAAGTTGTCCTAGAGCCTCAGTCAAAGGGAACCCCAAGCATTCCTTCACCCGTGGCTTCCCTGTCTGTGAACACTTCCATTGTCAATAATCAAGTTTCTGGCATTGAACAGTGTCAAGGAAATAATCCAATTTCTCAATCTGGTTCCAGGCAACCTGCGTATGGTACTTTTAAGAACATTACTGGTACAGACACTTCATGTTTTCAAGTTGATTCTTTGTTACCTAATCTCAATTGTGGTCATGAGACCAAACTTGTAATTGCGGACCAGAATGGAGCTATTTATACTATAGATAAAGAAAGTCATCCCCTCTCCTTGTCCCAAATCGTGAAAAATCCACTACATACTAATTCATCCAGCTGCAGCTCATCTTCCATGGACATGCACAATGTCATCAATATTGCAGATATAAATGGACAAGTTGTAGGCCCAGATGATTCAGGACAGACATACCTGATCGTCCCAAGTTCAGAAACCACACCAGAATCTCAGGTGGAGAACTCTGTTGGAAATTCAGGATCGGTATTGGTGTTACCCTCAAAGCCTTCAATAGTAGGTGTAGAAAAGACTACCCTTCAACCAGGCTTGATGGAAACTCAGAAAAGTGTCCAGGCAATATCCTCAACCATTGGAGTTTCATCCTCATCCGCCCTTTTGTCTGAACTGAGTCAACTTGCCAGTGCCTCTAAACAAGAGAAGACACAAACTTTTATTCAACATGACTCAGCCCTATCAGCATTTCACAAATGTGCTCCTAACAAACAACATGCTGTCAATGATGGTAGCATGCAAGGATCAAATCTGTGTTCTGAGGAGGGCCTGTCAGCTGTCACTGAAATGTCTACTGACAACATTTGTGAAAATAACCTTTCACTTCCAGCAAAACTCTCAGCCACAGATGTGAAAGTGGTTGCGCCAGTGGGAAATCATAGCGTCAAAGAACCAAACAACCTGTCAGGTAATTCAGTAAGGAAAAGAAAAGCAAGTAAAAGTAGAGAGGTGGGTAGTAAAGATAAGAAACGACACAATACATCTGAGAGAAGAGGCAGATATAGTGAGGATGATGATGTGGTCATCGTTGATGTGGAAAAACAAGTCTCAAAAATTGATGAAAGGCTTTGTTTGGATCCATCAACAAATCATACCAATCAGGCTGAAAAATCTTTCACTGGTGAAAATATGCTTGGGAAAAATGACATTGATCTCTCAGATACTGATGCATTGCTGCAGATGATTAAAAGTTCAAGATCATTAACAGTGAAGGAAACAATCATGGCTATTAATTCACTGAGAGCAGAAATAAAAAAGAAATCAGAAAGTTCCAGTTTGCATAGTTTGGGTGCTGACAATGACTTAGCCAGATCAAAGTTACAACAGGAGAGATCAGAAGACACGTTGAATAGAGAAGGTGAAAGATCATTAAGTGATGGAACCAGTGAGAGAATTTTAAAAGGTCTTTCAGTATCAGCAACAGGATCTGTGACGTTTGTCCCCAAAGAAAGAAAAAGTGACGGGAGAAATGCAGGTAAAGAGGCTGTTTCTAATAAGCAAAGGCCATCACCAACAATTTCTCACTCTAGTAAAAGGAATATGAGCCTAAACCTGGAGAGTCTAGAAAGCGATGCTCTCTTGGACAATGAACCCACACTGGACCACAGGCTTATGGGTGATGTGGGAGCAGAAAGTAAAACGAGGAAGCCTATTCATAAGGCATCAGTAGCTGTCGTTGCTAAGACCTCACAATCATCTTCATCACGTGAACAAGAAGAGGCGAGGAAGAAATCTCAGGGACTCAGGTCTACCTATAACATCAGTGCTGATACCTTGAGATCATACCAAATGCTTCTAAGTGGACAGAAAGTTAGTGATCTGGAAAGCAATAAAGCTTCAAATAAGTCAAAGAAGGATTCTTCAGAATCTTATGACACCCACCTTACGAAGAGACCAAGTCATAATATGTCCAAGTCTTCACGGTCAAGTTCTAGTGGAGCGCTGTCTTTACCTCGAAGAAGTTTGTCATGTGTACGTGACATTCTTGAGAGAGGGACTTCTTCAAACTTGGATGTACTGAAACAAGATAAATCAAATAGCATTGACAAATCCAGTGGAGTAGAGTATTTTGATGCTCTTCTTTCCAAGATGCAGTCCAAAGCAAATGAATCAGTCAACTCTGCCAGTGGTACAAAGGTTAAATCACGAAAAGAATGTGATCTTGATATTCCTCTTGATGTGGTTGATTTCGTTACAGAGTCCATGTCATCTCAAAGCATTTACAATTTTCCCTCGGTGAGATGTGTGTCAGTACCCAACACAAGGCCTGACTTCTTCAATTTTGGAGATTCTGTGACTTTGTCTCAAAAAGTGACATCATTGGATGCTTCAGATCGTTCCAGCTCTATTTCAAATGAATGCAGTGCTATTTTCTATGATCAGAAGCAAGTTGACCAATTTTCAGACAAAGCAGACGACCTAGATCATGCCACAGGTGATAAGCAAAACGTCTTTCTCAGTCCTGTGGGCCCCGCAAAATCGGCGAGAAGATTATCCATTGAGAAATCAGTCGCTCAACCCCCAGTTGACAGAGCAATGGTGAAAACGCCAGTGGAATTCACATCAACTAGACATGGATCCGACGCCTCCCCTGCAAAAATCTCCTCAGGGCTTAAAGGTCAAACAGTAGAGAGACATCTCACGAGAACCCCAGTTGACAGAGCGACCAATTATGCTGAAAGGAAAAGAGCAAAAACACCATTTGATTCTGCCATGAATATTCAGGCCAGTGATAAGAAAGGAAGCAAACCTGGCTTGAATAGTCAATCTTCTGATGAGCTGATATCTCCAAAAGGCCCAGTTAATAGATCTCTTACCCGGACCCCCATGGATAAGTTTTTCCATAAGATAGTCACTGACACCCTGCTCTCAAAGTATCAAATAGAGAACCTCAGTCAACAGCCCTCAAGAGGACAGATCACTGGCAATGATGAGCATTCATCTAGCCAGACTCCTACATCAGATGCTGGTTATGGGAGTGTGAGTGAAACTCCCATTTCAGATTTTGGATACAATAGCATTAGTCCAAGTCCTGTAATGATGTCTTCGTCATCTTTCTTCGGAGAATGTGGCAGAAGGGACATCACTTCTCCAGCTACCATTTTCATGCCACTAAGATCTGATTCTGCTTTGAGCCTGACCAACAACAACTCAGAGCATCTCTTGTGTTCTGCGCAAGCGCATTTCCCTGAAATTTTGCCCTCCATTTCTGGCCAGATTGGGGACAATTTCTCTGATGAGCCGGATCAGAGGAACAAAAATCCATTGGGGATCCTCACCTCTTCAGACTGCCTGTCAGATATGCAATCAACTCTTTCCACTAACTCTTCCCAAGTAAATCATTTGCACTTGCAAGTTGCATTCGGAAAGAGTGAAGATCAGGATGAGTCCAAAAATTGTAGTGAAATTTCTGATTCTCTGGACTTTTCGAAATTAGTATCCCTGCACAATATTCCAACTCCTCCTTTCAGTCCAAATTCTACTTTGATGACCACAGCACCATCATCACACTCTCCACTCCAGTTCAACATCCCTTTCTCCCCTCTTCCCAATCATGATAACAGCCCATCTCCTCCTTCAATACCAAGATTCCTACAACCGTGCTCCACAAGTACAAATGCAACGTCGTCATTACATTGTCTTCATTCGTCTTCAAGTTCAAGCCCTCCACGGCTTTCCTGTCCTCAGGATCATCAAAATCCATCAGTTGGTCATATTCTTACCCCGTCTCCACACATCTTGGCTCGACCACCATCGTCACCCAGTCACTTAAGCACACACCCGTCCCCGCCATTCACTCCAAGTTCACAGAGGTCTCTTCCATCACCGTGCCCAACGCCATCATCCTTTAAATCCCTTATTTCTCCAAGGTCTTTGACCCCATCAGTAGATTCTGCTCAGGCCCCCAATGGATTCATGCCCATTCAATCTTCTTGTGTACAGACTGCTTCCTTGGCCCCAACCCACACCTACATACAGCCCATCAAGCCCGTTGTTACACTGGCCAGCCCCTCAAGCCATGTGGCGGCTAACGAATCTCAAGCGCCACCATCTCGTTCAGATTCTGGAATCTTGTCACCATCTGTGGGGACAGTGCAGGATGAGAAAAGACTCAATGACGGGCACATACTGAATGTGCCTCTCTTGCCTGTTAGTGGGAATCTCCAGTTTATTCCTGAAAAGCCTCTCAAAGTCTTTGGCTCCAGCCAGTTTTCTCCATCCAGTCAAGACTGTCATAATTCCACATCTAGACCTATCAACCTGCTGTCAGATGTTGAAACCTTTACTGCTCGGGGGAGTTACATATGGAATGAAGTTCCTACCTCAAGCAGCAGTTACAGTCAATTATTACCTGATTTTAATTCAAAACTTCGAAATCAGAACAACACTCATGATATAACTTTCCTGCAGCAGACAAAAAGTGTGGACAATACTGATATAGTTAGTCATAAAGATACTCCTCAAGCCTTGTTGAAATCATCCAGTTTTCAGAACAAAAGGCAATCTTCTACAAGAAAAACATGCCATTTTAACCAACTGTCACCATCAAACTCACAAATGTTAACACAAACAAACTCGCCATTCACAGCTATCACATCCAAACTTCAAGTTGATCTGACCAAGTTGGAAACAAGCCAAAATCCAACCAGCACTGTTAAGACAAAGCCTTTGCAAACGAGACAGTGTAAGATTGATTTAGACAATTGTGATAGAGCCTCTATTCTCAGAGTTGGCCTTGGGAATCAGAGTTGTTATTCCAACATCACATCTTTGTCTTTAACAAGTCCAAGCACAGTGTCCTTTGACACAGTGAAACAGACGAGCCCAGGATCCAGTTTCAGTGATTTGGGTCATGTAAACACTGCAGCTGATCATTTATGGAGTAACAGACTTACCAAACCTTCCTGTCAAGATGATCTTCAGGCAACTCTAGAGGTGTTAAGAGATATGGATAGTCAGTATTTTCCTTCAGACGAGGATAATAGTATTGGGGGATCTCCTGCCTCCTGAGAAGAAATAGATGTCAAAAGTTCAAAGGCCTAATTCGTGTTAATGTTGGATTGAAATAGCTCTGCAGGTCAATGTCAGAAGTTGACACGACATTAATTCTGCTGTGTACATTTTGATTCAAATAGTAACCAGTAGCCTCTGACTTCACAGGTTGTTTGCTTGTTTGAATACTTGTACCAAGCGTGCTTGAAGTCAGCACATGCTTTTAGAATAAAGCAAAATATCTGCTATTTACCCTTAAACTTCAATACTTTTTGGCTGACAATACTGTATAAGGACTGTACTGGTTCATGATTTGCTTTTAGTTTGTTTATGATTCATCTTTGGTTTTATTTGAGCTGATTTATTCTTTCCTCTATTTTGACTGTTACTTTGAGTTTTTCACTTGTTTTTTTTGTTTTTTGGTGTTTTTTTTGGGGTTTTTTTGTGTGAGATTTTTGTTGTTTTTGTGTGAGTTTAGAATTAAATGTATATATGTTGAAGCAATTGTTTTGTGGGAGCTTTAGTTTTTGTCAGGTCTTTTATTTGTTCATAATGAAGTTAAATTTATATTTATTTCTTTTCTTTGTTTAGTATGTGCATCTTCATTTTTAAAAAGAATTTCAGTATCCTTTTTAAATAGTATAGGAAAATACATCTGAGAAATACATGTACTTTGTTTTTTGTTTTAGGTTGATTCTTGTGTCACTTGTGTGTTCATTATTGTTAATAATGCCAGCAGAATAATGATTTCTTCCTGTCACTTTTTTCAATAAATGAAGTGCTCTTGTGATGTAATGATTCATTCACACTGACATTTTTTTTTTTCTTCTTAGATCATTAGATCATTATCATGTTTTTGACAGAAGCTTCTTTTTAAAAATCCGAAAAGTACTTTTAGTTGAAATTTCTGTGTATAATTGCAGATTTTGAAATGTCTTACCCTAGTTGCCATTATCCAATGAAATAGCAATAGCTGAGTAGGTAAATATTCTGGTAGATTTATGTGAGGTTTTCATTGATTATGATTTTGTATTATATTAATGTATAAGTGTTAAAGTGTTGGCCTATGTGACAACATGGTCTCTTTTTATAATGTGTCATTTTATTGACAAAGGTTAATGGCTTCTCAACATGCAGTTATTTATTATATTAAAAGCCTACTGCAATGTCTTCCAATTGTACAATTGTAATGTTAAGTGAAATTTGATGTTCTCTGGGCTCTGTTGGTTTGTTGATTTATATCTTGAAAGCCATGAGAAGTCACAGGGGCTTTGTTCTTTGCTAAAAATAAATATTGATACGGTTGTTCTTGGGGGAATTTTTATCACATTTTGCTTGTGTCGTTAATGTCATTTTTCATTTTTCGACAAATTGTCATTCTTCATGGCAATACATTACAAGATCTTTTCTATGAATTCTCCATTTCAGTCAATCAAAGCAATCAATGTCAAAATGTAAATCAATAGACTTGATGATCTTCATCCTTTTTATTTAGCTGTGTCCCTTTCTCTTTTATTTATGACTTTTTGAAATTTAAAAGTACACATCATAACATCTGCTACATATGGTCATTTTGAAAAGAAAAGCAAAAAGAATAAAAGGAAACAACCCTCACCCCCCTTGCCCAACATATAGCCAAATATTTCTCATGATGATAAAATGTTATATTACACATACATGTTTTATTGAAACCATGTAAAATAAGACATTTGCTATATTAGTCACTGTGGGATATAAGAAATACATTATATAATTAATGCATAATGAAAAGCTGGAAAGAATGAAACTACATGTACTACCGTACTATTAGGTATTGGCAAGATGGTGTGATAGGTAAGAATCCTCCTCCATATAGTACAATGTTCTCCATATGTAGTTGTACTGACTGATATCCATAAGAAGACATTGGTCATTTATACTTTGGTATCTGTATAGCGGTATCTTAAATATAAGTGAATAGAAAAAAGAATGAAAAAAAAATCTTTACTAATTTTAACACTTTATGCAGACACATCAAAGCTTTTTCCCCCTCCAGTTCCATTCTGGCTGTTCTCACCAATAGTATTAGTATGGGGTTAGGTGTTGGAGATCATAAAATTATCTTGTTTCAATTTATTGTTGTCCCTATACACAGTTATTCAGTAGATGATGCATACATAATGCAATGTAAATATAAATATATAATATTTATATGAATGAATGCATGAATGAACGCATGTTCATGATGTTTAAATTACATGTAAAAATTAAGAGAAGCTCACTCGGTCAATTTCATGATCTAGGTCTTATATATACACTTGTTTGTTATGTCATTTAAAAGTAATAAAAGTGATGAGTTTTTAATTGGCGCTGTATAAACAAGTACCCTATTCCTAATTGTATTGATTGCATGCATTGGAATTAAAAAGAATGCTTTTCATTTGTGGCTGTGGTAGATTTATATGAGACCCACAGCCAAATTCTTTGCTGTTTTGTACATACATAATAAGAATGTAAATATATTATTAAACTCTTGTCGATGATGATATAAATGTTATGTTACTCCTGTATAAATGTATATAGTATATAAGCTTGTTATATGCATGTATATTTATGATGTGCAAAATATGTTGTTTTTTGTTTGTTTTGTTTTTCACTTTTTAGAAATGATGTCATTACCTATCGAAATTTGTTGCTCAATAAGAAATAAAAATAAAATGTAAACATCTTGCACTTTTGGTATTTGTTTCTGTTATCACTGCTTTTAAATTTAGATCATTGTTATCATTTTCAGTAGTAAATGAGAATTCGCATTGACAATATTGCCATACAATTTCATAGGCTACCACAACAAAAAATACACCAATTCGTACACACCCTTTTTTAACATGTACCCAAATTGCAGCATTTGCAATGTCCATTTCCAAATCACTTCATTTGTCATAATCTTCAAAATACACACACACACACACA
>JBCHJU010302871.1:2538-14827 GCA_039654505.1 Plocamopherus imperialis
AAAAGTGGGAGCGCCCCCCCCCCCCCCCCCCCCACACACACACACACACACACACAAATGCAACAGAGTGAACCTCATAAAGATCGTTACATTTCTACAAATTGAACTAGCATGCCATCACAATTGCTTTACAGCTACTTTACATTATGGTTTGAAATTTTGATATTTGTAAGATATTTCATGGTTGGGGTGAGTATTTTGTCAGAAGACATTGAACACGGGATAGTAAGTTCTTCCCTGGCCGTGCCATTTGTAATATACAATGTCTGCTTGTAGATACTTTGTGAGGTTGATTGATTGTGTCTGGTGCCTCATAGCCGTAATGGTTTGAATTAGAACTGTACTTATAAACAATTTTTTTTTTTTTTAATATGAAATGTTCTGGTTTCTCCTGTTCATGAGAGGAGTGACTGTCTTTCCAGTAAGTTTATAATAAACAGGAGGTGAATACAAAAGTATGTATGTTAGGTTTTATTTTTCTTCCACATCCATTTTCATTTGCTTTTGGTGTGTGTGGGTTTGGTCTGGGTGTATATATATATATCTTGTTTGGCATTGGGAAAGGGACAGAGGGGAGAGCAACAGAGATAGAGTGAGTGTGTGTGCCTTCATTTGCCTACACCTATAGGCCTACAAATACAAGTTATATCATATCAAAATCCGTTACTTGGTGTTAACTGGATCTTATCAATCAGGGTGTGTGTTGTATGGAAAAGCATCAAGGTCACCTTTGGTCAGTACCGGTACAGAGCATGCACACAGCCAATGTGTTCCTACCTTTTCAATCAATTAAATCATGCATTTTTAAGTTTAGGCCTTTTGCATAAGTGTTTGACATGTGAGTAAAAAGATAGTGCTGTATTTTCATTTTATGGGAATATGATATTCTAAAACACCCTCTCCTCAACTTACAAAGCAAAGGTTAATGGCATTAAAAATACAGTAGTTGATTAAGTCACCAAGCATACACTAGCGAATTGCATGATTTTAACTCATTTATCACCATGCCAAAGTTACTTCCTCACTCAAGGAAAGTGAAAAGCATAACACTGGTAGAATGAACATGTACAGCAATGGCAATGCAGTAAGGCACCACAAATAGTGAACACAATGGAAATCAATCACTTTATTGAATGATGTTCAATAGCTTTTTATTTAACCAGAGACCTTAAGATAGAGCGGATGGCTGGGACAAGGACAAGTCATTACAGAATGTAGATCATGAATTGTAATTATATCACGTATTTATAGACATATGTACAGTGTTACACTTCTCCGATTACTTGAGGCTTCTATTCTCCTAATACTTATACAATGTACTTAATACTATAAATTAGTACAAATTTGACCAACAAGGTCAGCCCTTAACTTGCATTTTTAATTTCTTTTTATTTCAAATCAAGATAAGAAAAAAACGAACAAAAATAAAAAAAAATTTAAAAAGTAACTTTTATATACATACAAAGGCCATTCATTCGGACACTGGTCTAAACTCATTACTAATACTACATCTTACAGAGCCGACAGTAAAAGTGTGATACCTGATAACGAAGAACTGCTAGCCAATAGCTTCAAATGTGTCAAGACTGGGAGGACATCCTTCACAGAATCAAGGACTCCAATATGTCAATAGTAACAATACTCATAATTATCACTTTATATTTTGATTAGAAAAAACAGTTTCAACTTTATGGTTATCTAACACAAATCACAGCATTTGTAAAAATGGAAACGTGAAAGGATCATGATGATATAATGGGGTTTTGCCTACCGGTGGTAAGTGGTTTAGTTTAATACAGAATGAAGGGAATTGCAATGTGATGAGAAGAATTACATTTTTTTTTCTACAAAAATGGATTACCTGGTGTGTATACAGTGGAGTCCGCTAAAGATAAATACAGCTAATTTTCAGTTAATATAAACTTTTTCATTGGACCCAATTTTTTCTCTCTTTGCCATAACTAACGAAAGTACGCTTAATATAAACTATAATAAACGCTGTCAACCCGCGGTCCACTTAAGATAAACTCTACAGCTACAAAAATGTACTACAGGCATATATCCGTAACGTGGTTGTCCACTATATGCTCCGCGATAGGAGCCAAACTGTGCATTGCAGTTGTAGTTGTAGGCCTATTGTAGATTTTTGTACGGTGACCTCTGAAGCCAACACCCCTGCTGAAGACACCCTACATAGAGTGTGTGTGTGTGCGTGTGTGATTTTTAGCTTTAATTTCAATTAAAATGGTTAAGGTAAACCTCGCTTAAGATAAACTGCTGGATCAGTCCCCAAGCAGTTTATCTTAAGCGGACTCCACTGTACCTAGAGGCGGAAGAAGAAGAAATCCATGAAGGAAAAAAGAATAAGATGGGACAAATGAGACATACCAGTCCCCAAGGTAACTTAGAAACATATAACTGTACGGTAGGCTACTTCAAATGTCAACCTAAAAACATATAAGGTAGCAAGCCGAAGTCCTAAAAAGTGATAAAACATCATGTACATCACATTACCCAGGCCAACACAGTTAGGTTTGTAAAAAGTTTGCATAATAAAACAAAATGGTTTACCAGGTGTTGTAACAGTGAAAAAGAAAACAAAAACAAATTCATATCTTCATGTAAATACTTCGGCATTGTAAATGACAAGACTGCTAACTGGCAAAATATGTGCAGCAATAATTATATCGCAATAAACAACATTCTACTGTGATCTCCGATATCCGCTGAAAATCAAGTTGGGCGGTTGATAAAAAATCTGTCATGGACCAAGTGGCCATCCTTCCTCCATATTATTTTATTATTACAAAAAAACAAAAAAAAAGTGTGGGATAGTATTCAGCCATTGCTTATTTTGTTGTTATTTGAAAGAAAAAAAAAATCAGTATTTCCCAAGGTATCAGAGGACTCGCATACCCCACCAACACCATCACATGTTACTGTGACATTGTTATTACCTACTGACACAAGAAATTATTCTGCTTCAACAAGCACACAATGCCACCCTAAAGCAACTTGTGATGGTCTTGTGAGTTCAAATGTGTCAACAATTTGATAGAGAAAAACAAATGTAGGTCTCATTTGATATCCTAGTCATTGAAAGCAAAATATCACTTGGAAGAAGTAGACTTTAACTAGTATTAAAAATAAAACATGTTTCCACTCACACATCAATTAGTTAGGAATCCAATTTCAATTTAGTTACCAATACAAACAGTCATTAGAGAGCCAAAATATTCAACCACAGAGCTCTTTTTGTTGCTGGACGATGCTCTCTTCTTATAAATTCAAATAGCTATGCACATATATATATATGTATTATGAAAACACTTGATTCAAAATCCCTGTCAGCAATTCTAATCACGATGAACACAAGCCATGGCCTACCTGACCAAATCATTACTCCACCTAAAACTAAAACAAGCAATCTCCAGACAACCATTCAAATTTTAAAAAAAAATCATTTCACGACCATACAAGTAGCCATTTCACTTTCATACACAACATTTTTTTCAACAAGTTTTCATGGTGAGGTCAATAGATGACTTAGAAAAATAAAGTAATAATCAATTCATTTGTTTTGTTGTGTGCCAGCCAATGGTAAATAGGAGAGTGACAGCACAAATGCAATGCAGCATTGACTAAGATGATGAATTCATTGACGTGTTTTCATAAAAGAGAGAAAAAAAAAAACCCAACATAACACTGTCCAATTTACCATAGGCACCAGGTGAAATGGCCCTTACAGCAACATCGAGCCAAGCCCACCTTCGAAAAGGTTTGTAGGCAAAGCTGTCATACTATGTTCTCTTAGAACATTTGTTGTAAAGAATACCATTTCAGGATAAAGATGATAATTCTCCTACTGCTTCCCTCATCAAGAAAAGTTGTGGCTTTACACATACATGCTTACCTCCAAGATTGATCAGCATGTCGGTATTACTTGATATTTTGTCGTGTAAAGGCCCTTGAAAATAAAAGACTTCCACTAAACTGAAATACCCATTTTTCTATCATATGAGTAAAGCCAACTTAACCTGAAGGGGAGTTAAGCAGTAGGAAATTAACCTCAGCAACCAGTAATTTCAGCACTTTCGCCACTTCTTTTGGAGATCCTCATTGTAGTGAAGATCTGAAATGAAAATATAGCACATAAGATCAGACTAGCAAAGAAGGATTACATTGTGACAGTGGTCATCTACAACTACTGTTTGTTATAACACAACATAATCTTATTGAATAATGAGTGTGAGAATATCTGTGAAAGACAGACGGACCATGATGAGAGTTGGGTTAAGAGGTTTTGTGTACATCTCTCTCTATCTATCTATCTCTCTCTCCCTCCCTCTCTCTCACATCCACTTTCTCTTATATTTGCTTTTTTCTTTCCTACACTTTGACATGCAGCAAAAATTAATTCATCTTACGCCTGAGATATCACCACAGCCTGACAAAAATGTCTGAACTTTCTCCCGACCTAAAAAGTGGGCGTGGCCCACGTGCACATAGGCAAGATTTTCACTCACAGATTCAATTTAACATGTATCACTACAAAAACAAACCATAACAAACTGAACTTAATTTGAAGCTTGGATGTTGGTATGAAGCTTAAGGCGTGACAGAAAAAGTATGTAAAAATCCACCCAAATATTAAAAAAACAAAAAAAAAAACAAAAAACAAACAAAACAAAACAAAAAACAACAACCAAAAAAACCTACGAAATTTAAAATCAAATGAATTCTTATGACCTATTTTTTATGGGTAGGCGCCTAAATGTGATAATGATACCTTAATTGAAAGAAAGGACACAAGAACATATATACTGAAAGCTAAAAATCATAATTCACCCGAACAGAGGAACTCCAGTGACACCCTCTTTTGTTTTCTTTGAAGGACGCACAGGCCACCAAGCATAAACTTAAAACTGTAGTACATAACGGCCTACTGCTCAACCTACAACATCGGGCTTAGGTCCCAAGACCTTCAATACCTATTTTTGCCTGTGTTCAGACTATAGCATAATGAAACAGATCCGGCACATTAGATCTAGACAATTTCAATGACAAACACAGAGGGAAGAATTTCTTATAGAAAAATAAGAAAGAAAAACTTCGAGGATCCACTGAGACTTGAACCTCAGACAGTGGCACCAAATCGCCTCGCCCAAGAGTAGAAGAGTGTTCTTACCGACCAAGCCAAAAAACATCTCTGTTATACAAAGACAGTTTAATTTTAAAATATATAAATTTTTACCACCCCATACTACAATAAAGATGGGGGAAAAGAAAGAAAAGGGATAAGACAATGTTACAATCCAAGCCAGCGCTGGCAACCAGTTTTCGGTGAAATACCCAACCACAAATTTCCCTTCGAGGATGAATTAGTGGAATTATCTTATTTTTATTTTATTTGATCAAAGCAGATTCCACAGTACAATATATGACATGCGTAATCTTTTGCATCAGGGGAACCATCGTGTGGTGGGAAGTGTGAAGCCTAAAAGTAAAAAAGGGGTTTCCCTGCTTTTCTTCCGCTGTTCTTATTTCTCTTCTCTGCTCCAACACTTCACCAGTGCTCACCTCGCTGCAAGTGGGATGAATGCCAATGGTCGCGTCAAAGTCGGCCTTGGTGGCCCCTTTCCTCATGGCCACAGCGTAGCCCTGAGTGATTTCACCAGCATTGGGTCCGAGGACATGGAAGCCTACCACCCTTTCCTGTGGAAAAATATAAAGGCCCAATGCATAAGACCCACATGAACAACCAACACAGAATCATGACACATCTATATTCAACACGAAACGCTGTTATACTTATATTGATTATGATAGTCTATTATTGTTCAAAGTAAGTCAAGACATGACTGATGTTGCAAATTTTGAAGTTAAATTATATTCCATTTTCTCTTAGGGAGAAAGAGAGTTGTAATTGAAGTGTAAGTGAGTACTCTACGACATCCGAACTATCTTCCTCGCCCCGAGACCAAGGCATTGGGCCGAAGGGCAAACGCCCAGGGGCTTCTGGATAGATGAAGAAGAAGAAGAAGAATCTTCTATAGTCTGGTTTTTGCAGCATATAGGCTACGCTTCATCTTATCAACCCTCTTGTCCATTTACTCAGATATTCATTTGCACTGATTCTAAGGATCTACATGTTTCCTTGCCATATTTGTATCTGGTTCCTTTGAACATGTATAAAGAAGCAAGAAATGTATAAAAAAAAAAATAAAAAATAAAAAATTCCGGAGCTCATACCCTATCCTTCTTTAGACAGATGAGCTTGGCATAGCATCTGTTCTCAGGTTTGTGTGGCACAGTCCACTCTAAAGGCATGAAATAGCTGTGGTAAATCTGATGTGGAAGAGACAAATGGAATGCATGATGCTCTGGGTTTTCCATCAACATAAAATGACAAATAAAAGGTACAGATACAAAAAAAAAAAAAAAAAAATCAATAAGTAAATCAAGATGTTGAACTATTTCCCCATGATAATTAGTTCATAGCTTAGAACCAATCCTCGCACTACCTATCTAGGCAATCATCTAGGAGGAAAAAAAGAGGAAAAGGTCAAACAGGAACTTACTTCAATGTCTTCTTCTCCAAACTTTTCAATGGCTGCCTCTTCAGAATAGCCAATGCAGCCATATTCTAGCGGGGTGAAGACGGTGGTTGCAACATTGATGTAGTCCGTCTGTGAGGAGACAAAATGGGATAAAAAAAAAAATAATCAAAGATGAGTCAGACTCAAATCAAATATAGTAGAAGAAGAAAAAAAAAAAAAAAGCAAAAAAAAAAAAAAAAGCAAGTTAAACCAAATCCCAAATGGCACACAACATTAACAAATGAGATTGACTGAATAAAGACATTGTTGACAGAGCATAAAAATATTGTCAAGAAAAATCAATACAGCAGCTCTTCAACCACATAAATACCTGACCCCTATCGGATGGGCCAGAAAAAAATATGTAGAACTTGGGATGTAAATATTTGTACTATTTATCACTAGTATTGGATAAGAATAAGCATAGGACAGGGTTAGTTATAAGTCATTTAAGGTAAGCAAGTGAAAATTTTATAAAGCAGTATCAAGTACATGTATAATGGTTTAAGTATATTTTACCACATCCACATCAAAACAGTGAAAAACGACACTTCATGTGCATTTCAAAGAGCTCTCATTTTTCAGATTTATCTCTGAGATTTTCCATGTTATATGCTTTATTTTTTATTTGAAAAAATGTGTAATATTTTACTTTTGTCTGCAATCTGTGATTTGACAACATGGAAGTTCTACAGAGCTTCTTGTGTGTGTGTGTGTGTGTGTGTGTGTGTGTGTGTGTGTGCCTTTATGGTTCCTTTTATGGTTCCTAACACTCCGAGTACAAAATGGTTTGATGGTTTCAAAAGAAATTTCACACTCACACTAAAAAATTCATCAAACTACTCTGTAAGTATTATTGATTTCAATGGACAGAAAGACACTTTTATGCAAATGTGTAATATTTCATAAGATGTTAGTAGATGAAGGTGTGTTGGACATACCAGGGTCTTTTCCTTAGGTTCGAACATCCTCCGAGCCAAGAGTTTCCCAGCCTGGATGGCCACAGGGGTCAGTTCTGGCCGACCTTCGCCAATGTCACCAATGGCGTACACATTTGGTATATTGGTTTGATCTGATTCGTTGACTATGACACGCTTTGTCCTGGAGAGGGACAGACATTTTTTTTTTTTTTTCAAAAATCTTATTTGCAAGGTGGAAATAAATTTCCCAAAGCAATTCATATTCAAAGAAAGAATAAAACAAAATGAGCCCTTTCTGAGTCATTTGATAATCTCTCACACAGATTTTGATTTAAAAATGTATGAAAAATTCAAATTTTCCTCATTTCTTCATTGTTTGATTCAATACAAATAATAATAATAACAGTAATAATAATGATAATGATAATAATAATGATAATAATAATAATAACAATAACAACAATAATAATGGCTGAAATGCATGACCAGTGTCATAGATCAGGAGTAAGGTCTCTACCTTTGTAACTCTTGTGGACAAAGTGCAAAGCAACATTGCCAAAAACAGATTATGGAGATCGAGATTCACACATTAATTAGGAACTGCTGAACATGAGTTTTGGAGTCTTTCTTTCGCTTATTTCGCTGAAATATTTTCACTCATCTAAGAATACAGTGGTGCATTCATTGGAATTCCGCTGCAACTCAGTAGCTTCTCTATGTATTAAGTAGAGCGTTAAATCACAGGTTTTAACCATATCAGTCATGAATTGCGTCCAATATAAATAATAATATAAGCTAACTGTAGTGAAAAGCTAATGTGGAGAGTCAGTAGCTGAATGACTTACTTTTCATGTAACCTGACCCCAATGTTTTCCAACCCTATCCCTTGGGTGCAAGGATCTCTTCCAATGGCCATGAGGATCTAAATAAAGACGGAAAAGTTAACAGAACAAATTATTGACAAAACTATGGATTAAAAAAAAATTGGGGGTTGTATTTTGTTTACAGAAGATAACTTCATTTTCTCAATCTCATATAACCATTTTAAAATATAAATAACGCTATCATAAAATAAAGACAATCTTGAGATACAACTAAATATTGTCTTATTACTTTATGGATCTATGTAACAAGAACCTTCAGAGTAATTCAGGATTTACAATGACTTCTTGTTTTCATGACTTCACCAGTACACGTGATATCAGGGAATAAAAGAGGGTGTTATATATAATGGAAATACAGTATGACACAATAAAAAAAACTCACTGTATTATATTCTTCTACAATCTCCTTGCCCTCGGAGGTTTCGGCTGTTACCCTATATCTGCCAGGCTGACCAGCTTCAATCTGTTCTATCTACATGCGACAAAGGGAAAAGTAAAGAAATATATAACAAATATATATTGAGCACACAAGAAAAAAAAAGAAGTAATTTAAAAACACATTGACAAAAATAATACAGAGGAAAGCAGGGTATACATAATTCCTTTTTAAATCATACTTTCTCAGAAACCAGTATTTTATTGAAATTGAGCATGATACAATGTTGTATGTTTTTAAAGTTATCAAGTCAGCTCATATTGCCATTCTACCTCAAGAGATAATTAACAATATTATTAAATCATATAAGGCAACATCAACATATTTTTCTAAGATGGCAGTACACTTGCATTCTCAATGTGAAATAACTGAAAGCTAGTGCAAAGGCTAACGTTAAGAGTTTTTAATATAACTCATAATGACCAAGAAACAAACTGAAAAATACAGAAACTGAGAAAAGAAAAAAAGGGAATGGAAAGGAAAGAAACATGAAGCGAAAGTGAATAGCATTTGAGAAAAAAACACAAAAACAAACCCTATATTATTGCTGAAATATGATAGGCAACAAAACTTAGCAAATGAAACAAGGAAACACCAAAAACAAAATTCAACTCATCCCTCCCTATAATATTAACAATTAACATTCAACAATTCAATCTAAAAACAACACAACAAGCCATCTCACAACTGAATGTCCTCTTTGGCTACCATAAAAACAGTTAAAAGAGCTTAGAACCGGTTCAATCTGAAAATAAGTGTCACTGAGCCATCAAACGGTTTGCAGAGGCATCTCAGAAACACTTAAGACACACACAAAAAAGACAAAAAATATTTTAGAAAAAGAAGATAAAAGAACCCATAAATAGGAAGGGGTTTAAATACTTAAAATTGAAGTACAATAAAGAATCCCCTTGAACAGAGAGAAAAAAAAAATTAATAATAAAACCCAGCAAGGAATCACAAAGAAAGAAACCACAAAGAAAAAATATTCTTTTCAACCCTTAAGAACGATTTCCTTTCCAACAAATGATGAACCGACAATTTATTTTTCAGAAATTCAGTAAAGAGAAAAGAAACGGGGAAAAAAGACAAGGTAAAGGAAGAAGATAATGTTAAATGAATTTTAAATTTGTCAATGTTAAATCTGAAAACTGACAGTCATTTAAACTATAACACTTGCAATATATTATCCAATTTTATATATTCGAAAAATGAAAAATTAGAAAATCAAAGTAAAAAGGAAAAATAAGATAAAAAGAAAAATACCTTTTTTGGAACAGCACCTCTCACAAACTTCACACCATGCTCACTCATATGGGTTCCAATCATCTCCGCCATCTGCTGGTCAAAGCCCCGCAACAAAATTGAGCGGACCATGACCGTGGTGTCCAGGCCGATGCCGGCCAGGAAGCCAGCGCACTCCAAGGACACGTAGGAAGCACCGATACACAAGGTTTTACCCGGGCAGTAAGGCAAGGAGAAGAGGTCATCACTGGGAATCAAAAAAGGCAAAACATTGCATACAAATACAGGCCCAATTATGGACATGGTGGATATAAGTAAGCTGAGGCAGGCAAACACCACGTGTAAACTATACGCACAGCGCACCTCTCAAGTGTAAACAAATGTGCTCCTTTGAATAAACCATGAGTACTTTGGACATTGCTTAACTGAGTATGATTTTATCAACGCTCCACTATACAACATAATTAATAAACCAATATTCACTGTAGCAACAATCACAGAAGAAAATATATCAACAGTGGGAGACTGAAAAAAAAAGAAGCATAACTAAGTCAACAAACACGGGGACATGATTTTAAGTGTAAAAATAAATGACGCCAATAAACGAATTTCTACTGCCCATCCTGTGTCCATGATTAGCCATATGGATCCCAATGGATCATAAACAAACCATGTTTGAAGAAGAAAGGGGGGAAAGAGGAGGGGAAGAATTTCTGACATCCACCCCCTCCCCTCCCAGAATAAAAACAAAACAAAACAAACAAAAAAAAACCAAAAACAAAAGAAAGACAGGCGAATCTATCTTACCTGGTAATGCAATACTCCTTAGCCCCAGGGATGTCAGGATACCTTGGCCTTTCCCCAGTGGCTATGATAATGTTCCGAGCAGTCATAGTGGTGGTCTGTTTGTTCCGTTTGGTGGCCTGTAGAAAAGTAATAAAACAAATTATCAGCTTGATCCACCATATAAATATATTGTTGATGAAAAGAAGTAAACGTGGAAAGGAGAAAGTGAAGAATGTATGGAATGAAATTAGAGTGACAAGCATATGATACATTCATTGTAAAAGACTAAGAAACGAGGGCATCAACACAATATGTGAAGCTCAGAAAATGCAGAAGAGGGGAAGACTCACTTTGATAGTGTATTTGTCGACAATCTCCGCATATGCATTGACATAATTGACTTCCTTGTCTCTTAAAGACACTCTGTAACCCCAGTTGAGAGACCCAATGTGATCCTGTTGGACATAAATCAGGAAGCAGAAGCATAACTCACTATTCAAGATTGATAATTGCAAACACAAAAATGTTAATAATGAAATATCAAATTTTCTGAGATTGTCATAATAACGCATTACATGTTGACCCATTTTTGAAAACAGCAAACATTTTGTATGCATTCCTCAGAAACTAAATAAAAAATTTGAAGCATTAAATAAGAATAATCAACAAATAGGAAGGTAAACGAAAAAGTAACTTGTCCTGTCATGAAAAAATTTGCCATTCATTTGACGGTAATGAAAGTCTTATTCCGGGCAACCATGAGGTGTAATATGTATGAATGATAAAGACAAGGTCTTATTTGTGACACCTAATTCCTATTAGAAACGCAAACCCTCCCTCCCTCCCTCCTATCTAAGAATCAAAGAATTATGAAGCTCAACAAATAGTTTACAGTCCAAAATAAATTATATTCTAATTCCAAAAGAAATTTCCTTCTACAGTCCAGTTGAGAGAAAAAGGTAATGAGCAAAGAGAGGTATAATTTGAGAGGTTTGAGTTTCACAATAGTAACAAATGCTTTTATTGCCTGTTAAAGAGCAACAGAACATACCTGTATGGCATCTTTCATCGTTTCCCAGTTATGTTTGACTGAAAGAAAAAACAAAACATTACAGTAATTCTCATGTTATACGTTATGCTTTTAGGAGGGCGGTATATTGCTGCAGTGACTGACCTACTGATGAACAAGTTATATAGAGCTAGGTTCCAGCTTAGAACAATAACAAAGCGAACAGACTGACAGACTTACAGGATGTATTCACAAGGTTTAACAAGATGAGTTACAAATAAAACTTTACTGCTCTCGGCTGCTCTGTCTCTCCTTCCCTCTGATCTACTACTCCTACCGTACATACTTCCTCAAAAGAGAAACAATAGACAAAAAGACATCACAAGCTTACACATTGGCATATCAATCCC
>JBCHJU010303980.1:0-14816 GCA_039654505.1 Plocamopherus imperialis
CGATGCTGTGTTGGTATGGATTTTTTGGTCAAGTGGTTTTCGATGTGGTGTTGTTGGTATGGAATTTTTGGTCAAGTAGTTTTCGATGCGGAGTTGCTGGTATGGAATTTTTGGTCAATTATATTTCGATGCGGTATTGTTGGTATGGAATTTTTGATCAAGTACTTTTCGATGCGGTGTTGCTGGTATGACATATTTGGTCAAGTGGTTTTCGATGCCGTGTTGTTGGTATGGATTTTTTGGTCAAGTTGTTTTCGATGCTGTGTTGGTATGGATTTTTTGGTCAAGTGGTTTTCGATGTGGTGTTGTTGGTATGGAATTTTTGGTCAAGTGGTTTTCGATGCGGTGTTGTTGGTATGGAATTTTTGGTCAAGTTGATTTCGATGCAGTGTTCTTGGATGGAATGTTTGGTCAAGTAGTTTTCGATGCGGTGTTGTTAATATGGAATTTTTGGTCACGTAGTATTCGATGCGGTGATGTTGGTATGGAATTTTCGGTCAAGTGGTTTTCGATGCGGTGTTGTTGGTATGGAACTTTTGGTCAAGTAGTTTTCGATGGTGTGTTGTTGGTATGGAATGTTTGGTCAAGTAGTTTTCAATGCGGTGTTGTTGGTCTGGAATTTTTGGTCAAGTGGTTTTTTATGCGGTGTTGTTGGTATGGAATTTTTGGTCAAGTAGTTTTCGATGCGATGTTGTTGGTATGGAATTTTTGGTCAAGTGGTTTTCGATGCGGTGTTTTTGGTATGAAATTCATGGTCACGCGGTTTTCGTTGCAGTGTTGTTGGTATGGAATTTTTTGTCAAGTGGTTTTTGTATGCAGTGTTGCTGGTATGGAATTTTTTGTCAAGAGGTTTTCGATGCGGTGTTGTTGGTATGGAATCTTTGGTGAAGTGGTTTTCGATGCGGTGTTGGTATGGAATTTTATGTCAATTGGTTTTCGATGCGGAGTTCTTGGTAGTGAATTTTCGGTCAAGTGGTTTTCGATGCGGTGATATTGGTATGGAATTTTTGGTCAAGTCGATTTCGATGCGGTGTTGTTGGTATGGAAGTTTTGGTCAAGTACTTTTCAATGCGGTGTTGGTATGGAATTTTTGGTCAAGTTGTTGACGAAGCGGTGTTGTTGGTATGGAATTTTTGGTCAAGTGGTTTTCGATGCGGTGTTGTTGGTATGAAATTTTTGGTCAAGTGGTTTTCGATACGGTGTTGTTGGTATGGAATTTCTGGTCAAGTCGTTTACGATGCGGTGTTTTGGTATGGAATTTTTGGTCAAGTAGTTTTCAATGCGGTATTGTTGGTATGGAATGTTTGGTCAAGTGTTTTTCGACGCGATGTTGTTGGTATGGAAGTTTTGGTCAAGTAGTTTACGATGCGGTGTTGTTGGTATGGAATTTTTTGTCAAGTGGTTTTCGGTGTGGTGTTGTTGTTATGAAATGTTTGGTCCAGTGGTTTTCGAGGCGGTGTTGTCGGTCTGGAATTTTTTGTTAAGTGGTTTTTTATGCGGTGTTGTTGGTATGGAATTTTTGGTCAAGTAGTTTTGGGTGCTGTGTTGTTGGTATGGAATTTTTGGTCAAGTGGTTTTCTATGCGGTGTTTTTGGTCTGGAATCTTTAGTCAAGTGGTTTTTTAAGCGTTGTTGTTGGTATGGAATTTTTTGGTCAATTGGTTTTCGACGCGGTGTTGTTGGTATGGAATGTTTGGTCAAGTGGTTTTTTATGCGGTTTTGTTGGTATGGAATTTTTGGTCAAGTAGTTTTCGATGCAGTGCTGTTGGCATGGAATTTTGGTTAAGTAGTTTTTTACGCGGTGTTCTTGGTATGGAATTCTTGGTTAAGTAGTTTTTTATGCGGTGTTGTTGGTATGGAATTTTTGGTTAAGTAGTTTTTATGCGGTGTTGTTGGTATGGAATTTTTGGTCAAGTGGTTTTCGATGCGGTGTTGTTAGCATGGAATTTTTGGTCAAGTAGTTTTCGATGCAGTGTCGTTGGAATGAAATTTTTGGTCAAGTGGTTTTCCATGTGTTTTTTTGGTATGGAATATTTAGTCAAGTGGTTTTCGGTGTGCTGTTGTTTGTATGGAATGTTTGGTGAAGTGGTTTTCGATGCAGTGTTGCTGGTATGGATTTTTTGGTCAATTGGTTTTCGATGAGGTATTGTTGGTATGGAATTTTTGGTCAAGTGGTTTTTATGCGGTGTTGTTGGTAGGGAATTTTTGGTCAAGTGGTTTTCGATGCCGTGTTGTTGGTATGGAATTTTTGGTCAAGTAGTTTTCAATGCAGTGTCGTTGGAACGAAATTTTTCGTTAAGTAGTTTTTGATCCAGTGTTGTTGGTATGGAATTTTGGTCCAAGTGGTTTTTGTATGCGGTGTTTTTGGTAGGGAATTTTTGTCAAGTGGTTTTCGGTGTGCTGTTGTTTGTATGGAATTTTTGGTCAAGTGGTTTTCGATGTGGTGTTGCTGGTATGGAATGTTTGGTAGTCAAGTAGTTTTCGATGCGGTGTTGTTGGTATGGAATTTTTGATCAAATGGTTTTCGATGCGGGGTTGTTGGTTTGGAATTTTTGGTCAAATGGTTTTCGATGTGGTGTTGCTGGTATGGAATTTTTGGTCAAATGGTTTCGATGCGGTGTTGTTGGTATGGAATGTTTGGTCAAATGGTTTCGATGCGGTGTTGTTGGTATGGAATATTTGGTCAAGTAGTTTTCGATGCGGTGTTGTTGGTATGGAATTTTTAGTCAAGTGGTTTTTTATGCGGTGTTGATGGTATGGAATTTTTTGGTAAACTGCTTTTCGATGCGGTGTTGTTGGTTTGGAATTTTTGGTCAAGTACTTTTCGATGCGGTTTTGTTGGTATGGAATCTTTGGTCAAGTGGTTTTCGATGCGGTGTTGGTATTGAATTTTTGGTCAAGTGGTTTTCGATGCGGTGTTGGTATGGAATCTTTGGTCAAGTGGTTTTTGATGCGGTGTTGGTATGGAATCTTTGGTCAAGTGGTTTTCGATGCGGTGTTGGTTTGGAATCTTTGGTCAAGTGGTTTTCGATGCGGTGTTGGTATGGAGTCTTTGGTGAAGTGGTTTTCGATGCGGTGTTAGTATGGAATCTTTGATCAAGTGGTTTTCGGTGCGGTGTTGGTATGGAATCTTTGGTCAAGTGGTTTTCGATGCGGTGTTGGTATGGAATTTTTGGTCAAGTGGTTTTCCACGCGGTGTTGGTATTGAATCTTTGGTCAAGTGGTTTTCGATGGGGAATTCTAAGTATGGATTTTTTTTTTTTGTTAAGTAGTTTTTTGATGCGGTGGTGTTGGTATGGAATTCATGGTCAAGTGCATTTCGATGCGATGTTGTTGGTATGGAATTTTTGGTCAAGAAGCTTTCGATCCGGTTTTGTTGGTATGGAATCTTTGGTCATGTGGTTTTCGATGCGGTGTTGTTGGTATGGAATTTTTGGTCAAGTGGTTTTCGATGCGGTGTTGTTGGTATGGAATTTTTGGTCAAGTGGTTTTCGATGGAGTATTGTTGGTATGGAATTTTTTTTTTGTTAAGTAGTTTTCGATGCGGTGGTGTTGGTATGGAATTCATGGTCAAGTGTATTTCGATGCGGTGTTGTTGGTATGGCATTTTTGGTCAAGTGGTTTTCGATGCGGTGTTGTTGGTATGAAGTTTTTGGTCAAGTGGTTTTCGATGCTGTGTTGTTGGTATGGAATTTTTGGTCAAGTAGTTTTCGATGCAGTGTCGTTGGAATGAAATTTTAGGTTAAGTTGTTTTTGATGCATTGTTGTTGGTATTGAATTTTTTGTCAAGTGGTTTTCGATGCGGTGTTGTTTGTATGGAATTTTTGGTCAAGTGGTTTTCGATGCGGTGTTGTTGGTAAGGAATTTTTGATCATGTGGTTTTCGATGCAAAGCGGTTGGTATGGAATTTTTGGTCAAGTGGTTTTTGATGCGGTGTTGTTGGTATGGAATGTTTGGTCAAGTAGTTTTTGATGCGGTGTTGTTGGTATGGAATTTTTGGTCAAGTGGTTTTTGATGCGGTGCTGGTGGGGAATTTTTGGTCAAGTGGTTTTCGATACGGTGTTGTTGGTAAGAAATTTTTGGTCAAGTGGTTTTCGATGCGGTGTTGTTGGTATGGAATGTTTGGTCAAGTAGTTTCCGATGCGGTGTTGTTGGTATGGATTTTTTGGTCAAGTAGTTCTCGATGCGTTGTTATTGGTATGAAATTTTTAGTCAAATGGTTTTCTTTGCGGTGTTGTTGGTATGGAAGTTTTGGTCAAGTGGTTTTCCATGTGTGTTTTTGGTATGGAATATTTAGTCAAGTGGTTTTCGGTGTGCTGTTGTTTGTATGGAATTTTTGGTCAAGTGGTTTTCGATGCGGTGTTGTTGGTAAGGAATTTTTGGTCAAGTGGTTTTCGATGCGGTGTTGTTGGTATGGAAAATTTTATCCAAGTGGTTTTTTATCCGGTGTTGTTGGTATGGAATTTTTGGTCAAGTGGTTTTCGATGCGGTGTTGTTGGTATGGAATTTTTGGTTAAATAGTTTTTGATCCAGTGTTGTTGGTATGGAATTTTTGGTCAATTGGTTTTCGTTGCGGTGTTGCTGGTATGGAATTTGTGGTTCGCTGGTTTTCGATGCGGTGCTGTTGGTATGGAATTTTTGGTCAAGTGGTTTTTGTTGAGGTGTTGGTAGGGAATTTTTGGTCGAGTGGTTTTCGATGCGGTGTTGTTGGTAAGGAATTTTTGGTCAAGTGGTTTTTGATGCGGTGTTGTTGGTATGGAATGTTTGGTCAAGTAGTTTCCGATGCGGTGTTATTGGTATGGAATTTTTAGTCAAATGGTTTTCTTTGCGGTATTGTTGGTATGGAAGTTTTGGTCAAGTTGTTTTCCATGTTGTGTTTTTGGTATGGAATATTTATCTAAGTGGTTTTCGGTGTGCTGATGTTTGTATGGAATTTTTGGTCAAGTGGTTTTCGATGTGGTGTTGCTGGTATGAAATTTTTGGTCAATTGGTTTTCGATGCGGTATTGTTGGTATGGAATTTTTGGTCAAATAGTTTTCGAACCGGTGTTGTTTATATGGAATGTTTGGTCAAGTAGTTTTCGATGCGATGGTGTTGTTGGTATGGAATTCATGGTCAAGTGATTTTCGATGCGGTGTTGTTGGTATGGAATTTTTGTCCAAGTGGTTTTTTATGCGGTGTTGTTGGTATGGAATTTTTGGTCAAATAGTTTTCGATGCGGTGTTGCTGGTATGGAATGTTTGGTCAAGTAGTCTTCGAAGCGGTGTTGTTGGTATGGAATTTTTGGTAAAGTGGTTTTCATTGCGGTGTTGCTGGTATGGAATTTTTGGTCAAGTGGTTTTCGATGCGGTGCTGTTGGTATGGAATTTTTGGTTAAGTGGTTTTCGATGCAGTGTTGTTGGTATGGAATTTTTGGTCAAGTAGTTTTTGATGCAGGGTCGTTGGCACGAAATTTTTGGTTAAGTAGTTTTTGATGCTTTGTTGTTGGTATGAAATTTTTGGTTAAGTAGTTTTTGATGCAGTGTTGTTGGTATGGGTTTTTTTTCAATTGGTTTTCGATGCGGTGTTGGTATAGAATTTTTTGGTCGAGTGGTTTTCGTTGCTCAGTTGTTGGTATGGAATTTTTTGGTCAAGTGGTTTTCGATGCGGTGTTCTTGGTATGGAATGTTTGGTCAAGTGGTTTTTTATGCGGTTTTGTTGGTATGAAATTTTTTTGTCAAGTAGTTTTCGATGCGGTGTTGTTAATAAGGAAATTTTGGTCAAATAGTGTTCGATGCGGTGTTGTTGGTAGAGAATTTTTGGTCAAGTGGTTTTAAAATACGGTGTTGTTGGTAGGGAATTTTTGGTCAAGTTGTTTTCGATGCGGTGTTGTTGGTATGGAATTTTTGGTCAATTGGTTTTCGATGCGGTATTGTTGGTATGGAATTTTTGGTTAAGTGGTTTTCGATGCGGTGTTGTTGGTATGGAATTTATGGTCAAGTGGTTTTCGATGCTGTGTTGTTTGTATGGAATTTTGGGTCAAGTGGTTTTCGGTGCGGTGTTGTTGTTATGGTATGTTTGGTCAAGTGGTTTTCGATGCGGTGTTGTTGGTATGGAATTTTTAGTCAAGTGGATTTTTATGCGGTGTTGTTGGTATGGAATTTTTGGTCAATTGGTTTTCGATGTGGTGTTGAACGTATTGAATTTATGGTCAAGTAGTTTTCGATGTGGTGTTGCAGGTATGGAATTTTTGGTCAAGTTGTTTTCGATGCGGTGTTGTTGGTATGGAATCTTTGGTCAAGTGGTTTTTCATGCGGTTTTGTTGGTATGGAATTTTTGGTCAAGTAGTTTTCGATGCGGTGTTGTTGGTATGGAATTTTTGGTCAAGTAGTTTTCGATGCATTGTCGTTGGCAAGAAATTTTTGGTTAAGTAGTTTTTGCTGCAGTGTTGTTGGTATGAAATTTTTGGTTAAGTAGTTTTTGATGCAGTGTTGTTCGTATGGAATTTTTTCAAGTGGTTTTCGATGCGGTGTTGGTATAGAATTTTTGGTCGAGTGGTTTTCGATGCGGTGTTGTTGGTATGGAATTTTTGGTCAAGTGGTTTTCGGTGCGGTGTTGTTGGTGAAAGTGCTACTGGTGAGTTGCTCCGTTGGTGACGTTTTTGAGGGCGATGATGCTGTTGATGACTGTGGTGTACGTGTAGGGGTTGTTTGCCACGGGGTTTTTCGCGGCGTTGTTTTGGCAAATGTGTTGTTGGTGACAGTGTTGTTGGTGAATGTGTTGGTCGTTGGTACGGTGTTGATGTTGATGTTGTTATTGATGAAGGTGTTGTTGGTGACACTTTTGTCGGTACGGTGGTGTTTTTAGCGACTGTGTTTTGGTGCGGTGTTGTTTATGACATTTTTGCTGGTGACGGAGTTTCTCTTTTTTCTCTGTGTGTTTTTTTTTTGTTTGTTTGTTTTTTGTTGTTTTTTTTTTTGCTTTGGCGATAGTGTTTTGTGGTGACTGTGTCGCTGACGGCTGTGTTGTTATTGAATGTGTTGTTGGTGATGACAGTGTTGTTGGTGACGGTATTTTGTATGAAGGTCTTGTTCGTGAAGGTGTTGTTGATGACGATTTTGTTGGCGATGGTGTTTGTTTTTACGGTGGTGCTCATGACGGTGTGCCTTGTACGGTTTTGATGGTAGAATTGTTGTTGTTATTTTGTTTTTTGTGTTTTGTTTTGTTTGTTTGTTGGGCTTTTTGTGTGTGTGTTGTTTGTGAAGGTGATGTTCATTACGGTGTTGTTGGTAGGTTGTTGTTGATGAAGGTGTTTTTGGTAACGGTGATTTTGCTGATTGTGATTTTGCTGTTAACACGGCGTTGTTGCTGATGGTGATGGTGCTGTTAATACGGTGTTGTTGTTGTTAACGTTTTGTTGGTGACGGTCTTTCTGGTGAGTGTTGCAGGTGAAGGTGTTGGCAGCGACGGCGCTGTTGGAACGGTGTTGTTGGGACCGTGTTGTTGGTGACGATGTCTTTGACGACGCTGTTGTTTGTATCATTCTTTTGGTACTGTGTTCTTTGTAACGGTGCTGTTGAGTGGTCTTGTTTGTACGTTCTTTTTGGTGAAGATGTTGTTAGCGAGGCGTTGTTTGGAGCGGTGGTGTTGATATCGTGTTATCTGAGAACGTGCCGTTTGTCAAAGCATTCTTTCAGAAGGTGTTCATGGTGAACATGTTGCTGTTGACAGTGCTGCTTGTGATTGTGTTGTTGGTGAAGGTGTTGTTGGTGACGATGCTGTAGGTCAAGATGTTGTTGGTGACGGTGTTGTTGGTGAACGTTTTTTTTTATGATGGTCATGTGAATTAAAATAAAGTAAACTGATTTTTTGTGGTGTTGTTGGGCACGGTATTATTGGTGACGGTGTTCATGGTGTCTCTGTTGTTGGTATTTGTGCTGTTACTGCGGTTTTGTTTTTTGTTTTTTTAAGGTATTGTTGGTATGGTGTTGTTGGTATGGTGTTGTTGGCGACGGTTTTGTTTGTCACGATCTTGTTAGAGAAGGTGCTGTTGGTGAAAGTCCTGTTAGTGACGGTGTTGTTGGTGAAAGTCTTGTTCGTGACGGTGTTGTTGGTGAAAGTCTTGTTCGTGACGGGGTTGCTGGTGAATGTGTTGTTGTTCTCAATGTTGTTTGCGACGGTGTCGTTTATAATAAGGTCTCTCTGGTGACGGTGTTGTTGGTGAAGGTTTTGTTGGTGAACGTTCTCTTCGTGAAGGTTTTGTTGGTGAACGTTCTCTTCGTGAAGGTTTTGTTGGTTTTTGGTTTTGTTTTGTACGGTTTTGTCGGTGAAGGAGTTGTTGGCAACGGTGATGTTGGTACGGTGTTGTTGTTAACTGTGTTGTTGGTGTAGGCTTTTGTTTGTGACGACGTTGTTCCCGACGCTGCTGTTAGCGACGGCAGTGTTGATAAGGCTGTTGTTGGTGAAATTGGTTTTGGTATGGTGTTGTTTTTGAATGTGTTGTTGATACTGTGTTGCGGAAATTGTTGTTGGTAAGGTGGTGTTGGTGAAGATTTGTTTCTTTTGTTGGCGATGGCATTTGTGTTGCTTCTATGTTGTTTTTGAAGGTGTTGTTGGTACAGCGTTGTTGGCGACGGTGGTGTTTGTGACGATGTTGTTAAAGGTCTTGTTGGTGACAGGGTTGCCGGTGAATGTGTTGTTGGTTACAGTGTTGTTTGGTCAGTCTTGTTGGCGATGGTGTTTTTATACGGTATCACTGGTGACGGTGTTGTTGTTACGGTGTTGTTGTTCACGGTGCTGTTAATGTGGGTTTTATTTGTGACGGCGTTGTTCGCGACGCTGTTGTTAGCGGCGGTGTTGTTGATGAAGGTGTTGTCGGGACGGTGTTTTTGGTGAAAGTGCATTTGGTATGGTGTTGTTGAATGTGGTTGTTGGTACGGTGTTGTTGATGAAGATTTGTTGGTAAACGTTTGAGGATGAAAGAGTTTTTGACACGGGCTTGTCAATCTCGGTGTTACTTTTGGTTGAGTTGGTTACACTGTGTTGCTGTTGATGTAGCGGCTGGTGATGGTGTTGTTTGTGAAGGTGTTGCTGGTGACGGTGTTGTTTGTGAAGGTGTTGTTGAATGTGTTGGTGATACGTGCATGTGTTGTTGGTGAAGGCTTCTTTTGGTATGGTATTGTTGGCGAAGGTGTTGATGGTGAAGGTGTTGTTTGTGAAGGTGTTGCTGGTGACGGTGTTGTTTGTGAAGGTGTTTCGGTATGGTATTGTTGGCGAAGGGGTTGGTGGTACGGTATTGTTGGCGAAGGGGTTGGTGGTACGGTGTTGTTGGCGAAGGGGTTGGTGGTACGGTATTGTTGGCGAAGGGGTTGGTGGTACGGTGTTGTTGGCGAAGGTATTGGTGGTACGGTGTTGTTGGCGAAGGGGTTGGTGGAACGGTGTTGTTGCCGAAGGTTTTGTTGGTAAAGGTGCTGTTGCTAAAGGTGTTGTTGGTGACGGTGTTGTTGTTGACGTTGTTGTTGTTGACGTTGCTCTTGGAGACGGTGTTATTGGTAACGTTACACTTCTTGACGGTATTCTTGTTGTTGAAAGTGTTGTTGGTGGGGTCTTGTTGATGAAGGTGTTGCTGGTACGGTCTTATTGATGAATGTGTTGTTGGTACCGTCTTGTTGTTGAAGGTGTTGTTGGTACGGTCTTGTTGATGAATGTGTTGTTGGTAGGGTGTTGTTGGTAAAGGTGTTGTTGGTACGATCTTGTTGATGAAGGTGTTGTTGGTACCGTCTTGTTGGTACGGTCTTGTTAGTGAAGGTTTTGTTGGTAGGGTCTTGTTGTTGAAGGTGTTGTTGGTAAGGTCTTATTGGTGACCGTGTTCTTGGTACTGTCTTGTTGATGAAGGTGTTGTTGGTACCGTCTTGTTGATGAAGGTGTTGTTGGTAAGGTCTTGTTGATGAAGGTGTTGTTGTAAGGTGTTATTGATGAAGGTGTTGTTGGTAACGGTGCTGCTGTTGACATTTTTAATGGTGCAGGACTGATGGTGATGTGCTGTTGGTTACCGTTTTATTAGTGACGGCTTTGTTTGTGACGGTGTTTCTGTGAGGGTGTTGATGGTGAATGTTTTGTTAGTGATGGTTTTTTTTCGTTTGTTTTGTTTTGGGGTTTTTTTGTTTTGTTTTTGTTTTTTGTTTTTTGGCGACGGTGTTGTTGGTATGGTGGGGTTGTTATTTTTTCGACGGCGATGCAGGTAGGGTTCTTTTAGTGACGATTTATCCGGCGATGGTGTTCTTCGTACTGTGATGCTGTTACTGTATTGCTGGTAAAGTTGTTGCGTCTACAGTGTTATTTGTACGGTGCTGTTGGTAAGGCTGTTGTTGGTATGGTGTCGTTGGTGAAGGTGTTGTCCTGACGTTTTTGTTGTCGACGGTGTTGTTTGTGACAGTGTGTTCTTGAGGTATTTATTTTTGGTCAAGATGTTTTTGCTGACGGTTCTGCTTTTGAGATGGTGTTTTGGTATTTTGTTGTTTTTGACGGTTTTGTTGGTGATAGTGGTGTTGGTACCTTGTTTTTAGTGAATGTGTTCTTAGGTATTGTGTTGTACATGACGGTGTCTTTGTTGACGGTATTATTGTGAAGGTGTTGTTGGTGAAGGTGTTGTTGGTGACTGAGCTGTGTTTCACGGTGCTGTTGGTGACGGCCTGTGAAGGTGTTGTATGTGTAAGCATTGCGGGTGAATGTGTTGTTGGTGGCGGTGTTGTTGGCGACGATGTTGTTGGTGAATGTGTTGTTGGTGGCGGTGTTGCTGGCGACGATGTTGTTGGTGAAGGTGTTGTTGGTGGCGGTGTTGTTGGTACGGTGTTGTTGGTGAATGTGTTGTTGGTGGCGGTGTTGCTGGCGACGATGTTGTTGGTGAATGTGTTGTTGGTGGCGGTGTTGTTGGCGACGATGTTGTTGGTGAATGTGTTGTTGGTGGCGGTGTTGTTGGTACGGTGTTGATGGCGACGGTGTTATTTGTGAATGTGTTGTTGGTGACGGTGTTGTTGGCGACGATGTTGTTGGTGAATGTGTTGTTGGTGAATGTGTTGTTGGTGGCGGTGTTGTTGGCGACGATGTTGTTGGTGGCGGTGTTGTTGTTGACGGTTTGGATGGTGACGCTATTTTTGGTGAAGTTGTTGGTGATTCCGGTGTCTATGATGACGATGTTTTTGTTACAGTATTGTTGATGACGGTGTTGCAGATAACGATGTCGTTGGTGAAGGTGTTGGTAGTGACGCTGATGTTGGTGCAGGTGTTGGTGGTGCTTTTTTGTTGATGGCTGTGTATCTGGCGAAAACGTTATTGGTGAAGGTGTTGTTAGGGACGGTGTTGTTGTTGGTACGGTGTTGATTGCGACGGTGTTATTTGTGAAGGTGTTGTTAGGGACGGTGTTGTTGGTACGGTGTTGATGGCGACGGTGTTATTTGTGAAGGTGTTGTTAGGGACGGTGTTGTTGGTACGGTGTTGATTGCGACGGTGTTATTTGTGAAGGTTTTGTTGGTGACGTTCGTTTTGTTTTTTTCGACGGCGTCGTTGCTTGAGATGTTGTTGGTACGTTGTTTTTGTTGATGAGTTGTTTTCTGTTTTTTTGTTTTTACTTGTGACGGTGATGTTGGTAGGGTGCTATTGGTGACTGTTTTGTTAGTGTCGGTGTTTTTGATGAAGTTGTACAGTTGTTGCTACGGTATTTTGGTAACGCTGTATTTGAGGACGGTGTTGTCGGTAATATGTTCTTTCAACGGTGCTGTTTGAACGGTGTTTTTTTGTACTTTGTTGTTGGTCGCAGTGTTGTTGGTACAGTGTTGTTGGTGAAGGTTTTGTTGGTAACTATATCGTTGGTGAAGGTGTTGGAGGCGACGGTGTTGTTGGCGCAGGTGTTTCTGGTGACAGTGTTGCTGATGACGGTGTGTTTGGCGAAGGTGTTGATGGTGAAGGAGGTGTTTGTGAAGGTGTCTTTGGCGACGATGTCGTAAGTACGGTTTTGATGGTTGAAGTGTTGCTGTTGTTGACGGTGTTGTTGGTTACGGTGTTTTTGATGACCCTTTTGTTGGTACAGTGTTGATGTTGACGGTTTTGTTGTTACAGTGTTTTAATACGGTGTTGTTATTGACGGTTGTGATGATGGAGGTGTCGTTGGTGAAGGTGTTGTTTGTGACGGTGGTGTTGGTGAATGTGCTTTTATAGAACCTGTTTTTGGTGAAGGTGTTGTTGGCGACGGTTTTGCTTTTGTGATTGTGTTGTGGTATGGTGTTGTTGTTGACGAAGTTGTTGGTGATAGTGTTGTTGGCACCTTGTTATTAGTGAAGGTGTTGTTCGGTAATGTGTTGTTGATGACGGTGTTATGTTTACGGTATTGTTTGTGAAGGTGTTATGTGTGAAGGTGTTGTAGGTGAAGTTGTTGTTGATGACAGTGTTGTTGGTACGGTGTAGTGTACTTGGTGACGCTGATGTTTGTGGTGATAGTTTTGTTGATGAACGCGTGTATGATGAAGGTGTTGTTTGTGGGGTTGTGGTGTGGATGGTGATTGATCTGTTCATACGGTGTCGTTGGTGAAGATGTTTTAGCGACGATGTTTTCTGGTACGGTGCTGTTGATGAAATTTTTGCTGGTGACGATGTTTCTGATGGTGTTGTTGTTAGTGACCGGTTTTGTTTTGTTTTCTTCTTTGGGCGACGGTTTTGTGGGTGGTGGCGGTGATGTTGATGACTTTGTGTGTGGTAAAGGTGTTGCTGCTGAAGGTGTGCATGGTGAAGGTGTTTGTTCGCGACAGTGTTGCTGGTGACGTTGCTGCTGATGATGGTGTTCTTGATGGCGTGGTTGTTGTTACGGTGTTGTTGGCCACGGTATTGTTGGTACGGTGTTTTGCTTGTATTGTGTTGTTGGTGAAGGTATTGACGGAAGGTGTTATTTGTGACGGTGTTGGTAGCGACGCTGTTGTTGGTGCAAGTTCTTGTTGGTGACGGAGGTGTTAGTGAAGATATTGTTGGCGACGCTATAGTTGGTACCGTAACGGTGTTCTTGTTAACGGTGTAGTTGGTAACGTTGTTGTTGTTGTTGTTGTTGTTGTTGTTGTTGTTGTTGTTGTTGAGGTGTTTTTGTTACGGTGGTTTTGCGACGGTGCCTTTGGAACGGTGTCATGTTGTTGGTGAAGGTGTTGTTTGTACGGTTTTGATGAGTTCTTTGTAACGATGTTGGTTTCATGGTGTTATTTGTAAGGTGTTGTTGGCGACGGTGTTGTTAGCGACCGAGTTGTTCTTACGGTCTTGTTGGTTCGGCGTTCTTGGTACCGTGTTGTTGGTTCGGTACTTTTGGTGAGGGTGTTGTTTGCGATATTGTTTTATGGCACGTTGTTGTGGGAAACGGCGGTGTTGGAGGGGTGTTATTCGTGAGGGTGTTGTTCGATAGCAGATTTGTTGGTGACGTTTTTCTTGTCGATGGTGTTGTTCGGGACGGTGGTGTTGGTGACGGTGGTGTTGGTGAAGATGTTGTTGGCAGTGGTGTTTGTTGATGACGGTGCTGTGTTTGACGGTGTTCTTGGTGAGGGTGTTGTTAGCTAAAGGGTTCTTGTTGTGGCGTTGGTGGTGACGGTGTTGCTGGTGAAGGTGTTGTTGCTGACGTTGTTGTTGAAAACGGTGTTGTTGTTACGGTGTGGTGTACTCGGTGACGCTGTTGTTTGTGGTGATAGTTTTGTTGATGAACGCGTGTATGGTGAAGGTGTTGTTGGTGGGGTTGTGGTGTGGATGGTGATTGATCTGTTCATACAGTGTCGTTGGTGAAGATGTTTTAGCGACGATGTTTTCTGGTACGGTGCTGTTGATGTCATTTTTGCTGGTGACGATGTTTCTGATGGTGTTGTTGTTAGTGACTGGTTTGTTGGAGAATGAGTTGTTGGTGACAGTGTTGGTATTGAAGGTGACGTTGGTGAAGATGTTATTGGTGAAGATGTTGTTGGTAGAGATGTTGCTGTTGCCGGTGCTATTGGTACGGTGTTGTTAGTCACCGTGTTTTTCGTTAATGTGTTGGTACGGTGTTGTTGGTACGGTGTTGTTGGTACGGTGTTGTTGGTACGGTAGTGTTGGTGACGGCGTTGCTAGTGAACGCTCTCTTGGTAAAGGTGCTGTTAGTTTAGGGTTTTGTTGGTGACTGTGTTGTCGGTGAAGGAGTTGTTGGCAACGGTGATATTGGTACGGTACAGTTGACAATGTTTTTGGTGTAAGTTTTGTTTGTGATGGCGTTGTTCCCGACAATGTTGTTAGCGACGGTGTAATTGATGGTGTTGTCTGGACGGTGTTGTTGGTGATAGTGTTGTTGGTGAATGTTGTTGTTGGTACTGTATTGTTTGTGACGGTGTTGTTGGTGAAAGTGTTTTGGTATAGTGTTGTTGGTGAAGGTTGTTGTTGGTACGGTGTTGTTTGTGACGGTGTTTTTGGTGAAAGTGTTTTTGGAATGGTGTTGCTGAACGTGTTGTTGGTAAGATGGCATTAATGAAGGTTTTGCTTGTACAGTGATGTTGAAGGAGTTGCTTGGCACAGCCTTGTTGGTAGGGTGTTGTCGTAGACGGTGTTATGGTTGGCTGAGTTGTTGGTTACTGTGTTGTGGTCGGTGTAGCTGCTGATGACAGTGTTGTTGGCGAAGTTGTTGTTGCTGATGGTGTTGTTGGTGGTGAAGGTATTGTTAGTGAAGGTGTTGTAGGTGAAGATATTGTTGGTACGGTTTTTTGTGGGTTGTTTTTTGTTGTTGTTGTTGTTGTTTGTTTTGTTTTGTTTTGTTTTTTGGGGGGTGGGGGGTGGAGGGGGGGGGTTACGGTT
>JBCHJU010305085.1:0-7500 GCA_039654505.1 Plocamopherus imperialis
TTATTATTATTATTATTATTATTATTATTATTATTGTTATTATTATTATTATTATTATTATTATTATTATTATTATGATGATGATGATGGTGGTGATGATGATGATGATGATGATGATGATAATGATGATTGTCACACTTTGTACGATGTCCAGGGAGATACGTTACAACAGGGTGGAAGAGAAGGACGGACGTGCGTGTCTCAACAAACACAGGACGCCCATAATTTACATGTAATCATAATTGAAATTAAACAGGCCTACATGTTGATCCTTGAAATAAAAATCGATTTATTATGATATGGCAATTACATATTAATGCATAGACCAATTTATTATATTTTAATGATACACAGCAATCAGAGAAAAAACAGCTTATAACATTGGCATTGGTGACTAGATTACTGAGCACAAACGGTTTTGCTATGTTGTCGAATTCTTGAATACCGAATCAAAATTACAAATAATAGAAACAAGTAGCATAATATCTAGCAAGTTAAAAACTAAATGCATGAAAGGTGTATTTTATTCATTATTTCTCTTGAACAAACAAAGGGCTGTAGAAAAGTAAGTAAAAAGTCCTCGGTATCCTTTTTATGAAATGCTCTCTCCCCTTCCCTCTCTCTGATGACGATCATGATATTTGAATTCGATTATGTTGATGAAACACGGTGAGGTCAGGACCAAAAATAATTTAGATTTCCTGAATTAAACCACAGCGCTGCTAAGTGAAAAAATACACTCAATCAGCCAGCACTGAGTGGACGTCTGCGACTATCATCACAATCTTTAGTAGATAGACAGACACTTGAAAGCTACAACTTTGTCGCAAACGAGCTAAAACTGTAATTTATTAATTCTCAATTCTCACATTCACCGGCTTCAACTCCGTCCATAGCGCAGAGAGCTCAGTAATAAAAGCATTAACAACAAACCCCCTTCCGTTCTCCGATTGCAAACTTGCTGGAGCTCCAAAAGTCAGAAAGAATTATATAACTATTGAGATGTCAGCTCTCTAAAGTCAATATCAACTTGACACATCGTTGTGTTTGGATTCCCATACGCAAATCCTTTTAACCTGCCATTGATTTTCATTTGAAGCACGAAGAATGGGGAGTACTTAGATAATGTGAACGTGTCTGAAAGTCGATACCATCTAGATGCGTTTTCGGCTAGAATATGTGTTTTAATACAGCTGATATCGGAGACCCGGTTTGGTGTGATAGAGATAATCAAAGTACCGGTTTACTGTCTATACAAACGTTTATATTTCTTGACTAGTGCTTCTACTTAGTTAAGTCTTCGAGTAATAGTAGAAATGAAGACGATTTGATAAATAATAAAAGTACTCTATTAGAAGCTATGTAAAAGTTTAAATGGGGCTTTTGGGCCTGCATAGGTACACTGTGATCTGTAAGAACGAGAACAAGCAGAGTGAAACGTGTTAGAAAACAATTAATATCGATATAATGATCATCTTTCTTTTGCAATGCATTTCGTTAGGTGTGATTTAGCGATGTATAAAAAAAAACAAAAACAAAAAGAAACAACAAACAACAACAACAACAACAACAACAACAACAACAACAACAACAACAACAACAACAACAAAACCGCCAAAAATATACACAAATTAATACAGATAAGAAAAACTAAAAATAGACCTGTAAAATCCCGTTCCGAGGTCTAGGAATATTGATATCACGAAAACAATCTGTCAAAGTGAACTGCAAAGATCATTTAGTAAATTCTATCCTTATATTCTGTAATCGTATTCGGTGCTTCTCTAAGCCACTAGTTCTTTAACTATGAGTTTCTTTTGTTTTCAGACCTTCATTGGACAGCAGCATGCAAAACGTAGATGATATTGAGTAAATAATGCAGACTTACATCATCCATGTATCCAACAAACTGTTTAAAGTTTGTACCACGACCAATTTGCAATGCACATTTGCTTGCCACAATGGAACCTTTGGAAAATAAAGAAGAGGATGTCTTATGAGTTGTGATAGAAATAGAAATAGAAATAGAAACATTTATATAGCGCCTAAATCCACGATGTGCTCAGAGGCGCTTTACATTGGGCAGTTTGCTTAAATACTTTATGAACAGAGGAAAATCAAATCATACATTACAAGGTCAGGTATAAACTAAACAATAAAGTTATTTAATATATGTTCAGGCAAAATAGTCATTGAAAAAATATGTTTTCAGTAACATTTTACGTATTACTTTCAACCAAAGGATATTGACCTTGGCAAGTATTATTACATTTTAGTTATCACTTTCAGCCATGGGAGTTTGACCTTGGCGAAAATACCTACATTTTAGGTATCACCTTCAACCAGATGAGTTTGATATGGGCGGAGAAATCGTCACATCCTTCATCGCGCCATAAAAGGACATTGCCTTTGGCAGTTTTTTATTATCATTCACAGGCTTTTTTGAACAAATCAATCTGAATTTTAATAATATAAATTGTCGCAGTAGAGAAAAACACTCAAGAATAATAACTCCACCCAAAAAATGAAACAAGGAGTTGTACATACCCGCCATTTTAGACACACTGAAACACAGTGAATACGCTTATCTCTAATCTTTTTCATGTTACAATTTTGAACAAAATAAATAAAATGTTTAACAAAATAAAAATGGCATCAATTTAAGCCATCAAAAACATTGTGAACAACCAAAACCAAAACCAAAACAAAACAAACAAAATCTAAACCAAACCAACACAAAACAAAGCGGAACACACCCATCAGCAGCAAAACAAACAAAAACGGAAGAGAACAAAGAAAAATGAAAAAAATATAAAAACAAAACATACAAAACAAAATTGTGTTCAATATTAAGATGTTTTAAAGTAAGCAAAGTGTTTGCTTTCTCAGGTCTAGAAATTAAAAAAAGGTCTTAATATTTATGAATTGATTTCTGTTGCTATTTTTGTCTTCAATTATTAACTGTCCGTATAAAGCCTTGGAACCTGTCAGGGCAGCCAGATTAGCTGCTGTTGAGGAACGGGTTCCCTGGTGTTGGGGATATCTGGACAATGCCATAAACATGAAGCCTTCTATCCACCCTGATACTTTGGAATAGGAATAGGTACGTCTTCAAAGGCCTCACTGGAGTTGTGTCTATTTCATTTTATATTTGATTTACTATAAAAAGAATGAATTGTAATGATAATGCAGTAAAGATTGTGCTGTTGTTCTTTTCATGTATATTAATTAAAGAAGATGATCAAATAAATACCAGTCAATGCACTCAATGACATTAACATAGGGACGAATCAACTACTACGTTTAAAGGCGGAGTCACAAACTACAACTCTACGTACCCCCCAGCTTGTAAGGAGAGATCAAGAACTTTGATCTTTGTTACGTGAAGCCAGCTTCCAGTGTCGATTCGTAAAGGTCTACGAAAACTATCGATGTCGTTTGTGCAAATAAATATTAATGAGTGTTGCATCAACATTGCATATTGTCTTTGTCCTTATCTTGACTCCCTCACTGGTATACAGGACTGATAAGAGGCTATCGATGGTGAGCTACCTTGGTAACAAAATATATTTTTAGGGCATTGCCATTTCGGACTGCAGTCGCCGTAACCCCCCAAACTACTTCTGTTTTATTTCCCACAGTGTCTCTTATACGCTAGTTAAAATCTATACCAGTATCGATATTGCGCCTTCTTTACAATGAGTCTCGTTTGGGATCCTTCTTCTCTTCTTTTGCATGTCAAATTTGTTTTTTCTTTTCTATGAAAGGATTTGTATCTTAACGTCGTACTCCTGCCTCTAAAAGTGATATCTTTGTCTACGGCCCCAGGCCGTCTCTCACACTCGGTGTGTTGGTTTAAAATCCTTGATAGCGTCGAGTTCAGAACATCTGACGAATTGGAGACGCCAAGAGAGTTTTGTTTCCATCGTTTTGCTTGGCTGCCTTGAATCAACATGTGTGTGTTTTTCCAGGTTCCTGATTGGCATTCACGTTTTCTCCTCGCTTCGCGGTTGAATTTTCATTGCAGAGAGGAAAAACAGTTAACGGAAAAACCGAGGAAAAGAAGAAAATGAGAAATAAAACCCTGCAATCGTTGGTGATGCATTGAGTGAGGGATCTGCCCCATCGTTGAATCCCAGACGAAAGCGACACCGGAATGATAACAAACACGGTTAAATCTTCAAAAACAAAGTGCCCTTCTTAAGTGCAATTAATTTTAAGCTTGTGGCGATACTTTAAGGAAAGCAAACAAATTTAACATTGAGCCATTGAGCTTCACTCTTAGCGCTCGTAAAGCAGATTTACATAAAATACATGAACTAAGTACATGCATATTGGCTTACATAGGCGGTCGCCCACTCACGGAGAGGTAGCAGAAACAACAAGCAATAGCGGGTAGATCTTACGAAGCATGTCGTGTATGAGTGTTGGAGGCATTTTTATTTCGATAATTCCAAGCTCCATTCTGTCCGGAAACACCCCTCCCTTTAGCATATCAAAACCACATGATTAATCTGTTTTCTTGTAGTGTGTAATGATATGACTCATCGTTGCATGTCATTTTATTGTATTCCGCTGGTTGGTTATTTGTAGAGACACAGCGACATTAAAATAAGTATCGTGCATTTAGGACAAAATAAAGACTTTAGCAGATTCTAAGGGGAACGTAACAAAGACGAAAAGAGAGAAAGATGGGAAATGCCCCCCCCCTTCTCTCTCTCTCTCTCTCTCTCTCTCTCTCTCTCTCTCTCTCTCTGAAATTAGCACTGGATTACGTTTATGCTCACAAACACACACACACACACACAGACACACACACACACAGACACACACGCGCGCGCGCAAACATCCAAGAAGTATTACCCCTTAACATCAGTACAAAATGTTCCTATTTTGTTTTGTTTTCTTCAAATCCTTTGTGGACCCGATCGGTGATTATGACTGATAACATCGTGGTAAATAAAATAGTATAATGTACGTTTAATAGACTTATGCTGTGGACCTAAAAGCAGCAAACAAAGACAACTAGTTAATTATTGTATCTACCAGCAGAGTTATGGTATTGCAAATGACATTCAGTATTACTCATTCATTTTTTCTCCTAACGGCTTATTAGGATTTAAGTCATTCATGATTATTTATTTCCTTTAATCGTTAGTTTACATGTACATATTATTATGGGAGTGTGTTTGTGTGTAAGTGTTTGTGTGTATATGTGGCTAGATTTGTTATTAAGTCAAGATACACATCTTCAACAAAAAGAAAATAGCCGTTAATATTAAAATGAATAATAATTATGAAACATTGACACATATTTAGGAAGAAAAATGGTGAAAATCCATGGCAGATGATCACTCAATGAATTTATTACACTTCTATTATATAATCAATAAGGAGGCAAAAATCTAATTACGTTGGGAAAAATGGGAGACCAAGAATCACGTCCGTCGTACAGTAAATTAGTGTCAGCAAACCGCCTCTCTCCAGGCCACTCTTCACGCCATTTTATGTATGCTATGCCTCCCTTCCGATCATACTAGGTACGTCACGGAAGCCCCTACCAGGTGTCAGATTCTCATTGCTCCGTTGGATGTCGCCATAGGAGCTTAACCCGAAAATATGGCGTAGATTATACTTACTTTCTTACTGCCCTTTACGCCTGGTGGCATGTAGGGTAGCAACGAAGCTTTTCCACGTCTGCCTGTTTTATGCCTTCTTTTGGATGGTATTCCATGTCTCCTTCTAAGGTGTTCGTCTCTCCTTCTGCTGTTCTGCGTCTTGTCGCTTTTGGTCTGCCGCGCCTATTTCTGCCTTCTTTTGTCCAGTGTAAGGCAGTTCTTGTAATATTATCATGTTCTCTTCTGCAAAACATGCCCTATCCGTTTCCTTCTTCTTCTCAAGATAATTGTTTCCATGTTAGATCATGCGCACAGTTAAAATTAAAAGGAAAGAAAAAAAAAAAAGAAAGAAAGAAAGAAGTCCTTTCAAGCCTTTCGGCTCGTAGGGCCGGAGCTTATCCCGGTTTTCGCAGCGTGAAGTGGACAGTGGCAGAATAATTAGATCTATCACCTTCTAAATAGGATGCTAGTCAATTGCAGAATATTTTATCAGCCGAAGCTGTACCCATTTTCATCTGGGTCAAGTGAAACAACAGCTAGGGGTAAATTTTCTTGCATTAGGAAGAAAAAACAAAACAAAACAATGACAACGTGCAACACTGGGGTTTGAACCTGTGACCTCTCGGTCCGTAGCCCAACGCTCTACCGCAGAGCCGGTACGCCCCAACACGCGCACAGAGGCCTGGCCTTATTTCTACTTCTTCATGTGGAACTCAAGGTCTTGGTAGGTACATGTAGGCCGTGCGTGTTCCAGCCTTGAATTCCGACACCTTTTACTTAAGTCAAAGCTAAGCAGAATGGACAGAGGTTCTGATTGTGTTATATCCCCCTTTTTTACGCTTTTTAAGGGTTCCTCAACACGCCTTCTCGATCTCGTAACTGTTCCAACTCCCCGAGGAGCATACAGAGTAGCAGCCGATTCATAGGCACATCACTCGAGCATACTAACAAGATCTTCCGCTGGTACGCTTATAATAGTAAGGTATTCTTCTTACATCAATAAGAAAGCAGCTATAAAATTTCTAACCTTGGGCGCTCGCTGTTATTCACAACAACAATAATTTAATTAATACTATTCATGGGAGAAAAGCCCAAAATTCCTGCGATATACCAGCAGGACCACGCCCAGCTCCCAAGCACGGCCAGAGTATTGGCCTGGGGATGTTTTAGTGTAACGTAATGGATTAAAACTGACAAGCATGGAATCTCGGGCTTTAGGTTAGTGCCTGGCACAATACGCTTATGCGGCCCATTAGGACAACCTGAAACCTAAGTGTAGTATCAGCAGGCGACTGGAGTAGAGTCCCTGCGGTACAAGCACGTTTACTCGTCCTATACTCAATGTTCATGTTGGTAGGTGAACTTTCCCACTGTATCTGTCTGTCTCTCTGTCTGTCTGTCCGTCTGTCTGTCTCCTCTCTCTCTCTCTCACTCTCTCCCCCTCCCTCTCTTTCTCTCTCTCTCTCTCTCTCTCTCTCTCTCTCTCTCTCTCTCTCTCTCTCTCTATCGCCATCATTCTCCCCGTCCTCTTATTCTTCTCTCGTTATCTCTCAATTCGTCTCTATCTCTCTGTCTCTGCCTGTATATCTGTCTGTCTGTCGGTCTGTCTGTCTGTCTGTCTGTCTGTCTGTCTGTCTGTCTCTGTCTCTCTGTCGCATCTCTCTGTCTCTCTCTTACTCTCTCTGTCTCTCTCTGTATCTGTTTCTGTCCGCCTGTCTATCTGTCCGTCTGTCTGTCTGTCTCAGTCTCTGCCTTCTCCCCCCCTCTCTCTCTCCCCCTCTCTCTCTCTGCCCCCCCCCCACTTTCTCCCCCCTCCTTCTCTCTCTCCTATTGCCCCTTACTCTCACATTTACGAAAAAAAAAGAAGAAAAAAGCCATTCTT
>JBCHJU010305085.1:10000-14814 GCA_039654505.1 Plocamopherus imperialis
GTCCTGTTTGACCCAATGTCTCCCTATATCGCTCTGTATCCCTCCCTCCTTCTCTATTATCTATTTTCTCTCCATCCTTCCCTCCCCCTATCTCTCTATCTATCTGCCTCTATCTATCCATCTATTTATCTATCTCTTCCCACACACTCAAACACACACACACACACGCACGCACACGCAAAACCAATCGATTTACTGTTGTCTTTTTTTTCCACCCTCCCTGTTGGCGTTGCCTGTTTTTTTTTTTTTGGAACTGTAATGAAGGTCACATATATAGGCATGACAGATTGCACGATATGTTTTTATTACCGGTACCTTACTGTTACCATGCATTTGCCTCTGTTCCTAACCCACCCGCCTTGGGTTCCGGGGACGTCTCCAATACAGGCGAAGAGAGAATTGGCCCACTGCAGATTTCTTTGGCTATCTTAGCCGCCCCCCTCCCCCCCCCCCCCACGCCCACACCCCCGGGTTGGCAAGCCAAGCGTGTTGCAAAAGGCGACAAAGTAGAAGCCACTGTTTTTTTTCTTGCTTTTGACTACTGCCCAGCGAATTTGTCCTGCTTTTATCACCCCAGTTCCTCTCTCCTACTCTTTCTCCATCTGAATTCTCCCCGCCTTATGAGAGCCCATGTTTCCAAATAGAAAGCCTCGAGATAATCCAACAAGACAAGGATGCACTTGAACTACTTGACTCAGTTGCTTTTCGCATCTTGCTCATCCGAGTACGACGCCTCTGCAATTCCGGTGATCTTCTTGGTCAGCTTTTCCAATCTTTACGATTTTGAGCGATCGATCTCAGGTGTTCAAGGTAACTCAGCGTTTTGAGTTTTGTGGTCGGGTCAACTTGAGATATATCTTTATTGAGGACTCTGGCAATGGTCGTGATAAACCGTTCTCTAGAATTGCTGCCAAATTTGGTAAAATACAATTGCATGGCTTTATTAGCAGGGATGTCTTTGCTTCTTCTCAGGATATGTCCAACTAGGTGCCAGCGACTTTGGGTTATAAAGATGGGGAGAGGCGTTTCATTGCATTTTTTGTATAGTTACGTGTGTGATATTTTGACAGGATAGTATATCTTGTGGACTTGCCGCAGTTGTTTTCTATGGAAGGCGTCCATTTTTTTCATCTCTGTTTGTGTCAGTGCCCATGTACCACAATTGTATGAGAGGATTTAAGCAAAAGATAAAGTAACTATTCTTTTCAAAGCAATAAATATAGACAAGCAATATTGCCACTAGAGGAATTCAATATGAAAAAAAGTCTTAGTCACACAAGATCTGGTGCTCAAACATTTTCACTGCCTTCACCACATGTAGATAGCCATAATTTATATTCATATTTCCCTAATACATTTAGATAGTGGAATAAACTTCCTACCAATGAAAATTACAGTAATGATACAGAATATGTCAAGCAGAAATTTAAATGTTCAACACTAATATCAAATTCTAGAATAAAATTTGAAAAGAATTTGAAGTTTGAAAAGAATAATTACTTTACTCTTTGCTCTTGTTCTTTGAGAGGCATCCATTTAAACTATCTCTTAGCGTTGCGATGTTTACCGCAAAACATCCGGAAAGCTATGGACAGCTATCTATGTGCATGTATGTGTGTTGGCCTATCCGTTATCAATCACATGCATTTGAATTTTATATCAGTGTAATGTCGTCGGGCGTCACATTTTCGTGACCGCCAGTTAGTCGTGATGAATTAATTATTGTGTCTAACTATAAGAAAGTGTATTGGATTGGTCAGTAAGAAAGCTCTACTTCTACTCCTGGGCGAGGCAATTCGATGCCACTGTAACGGGTTCAAGTCTCATTAGATCCAATTTTTTCTTTCTTATTTTTCTATAAAAAAAAATTCCTCCCTCTGCGTTTGTAATTATTCTCTCTGGGTCCTATTAAATATTGAAACTATGCATTGTCTAGATCTAATGCGTCAGATCTATTTCATTGTACCATTAACCCTTTAAAATAGTTCCCTGGCAGGTGCTGCATCATAAAGTAAAAAAGCAATCCCGAAACTACTACACGTATTCTAATCACTCAAGAAAAAAAAATGGATTTGGGTCATCGCAAATCGTGGTCCGCATGCCAAGTTTCAATGAAATACTCTTAAATACGGTGGTTGCAACGCTAGGGGCAATTTTTTTTCGCACGTAACTGGGTTTTTAAAAAAAAAAAAGCTACCATACAATACGCCTCATCACCCATCACTTTGCCGGCAAAGAAATGCTAAGAGTAATCTCAAATAGCCTCTAACCTCAGGGTGGGAAAGTCGCAGAGCAATACGATGGATCCCAAACAAAGGATATACGAAGGATGTAACCAACATTGATGTGGAGTTGAACCACCCGAAGACAAAACGCGCGACTTGTTACATTTTATAAGTCGCACCATCAAGAAATCAATATAACGTCAAACTCAAACAAACCAAACCACTAATTTCATGTGGCAGACATACCGCATGTACCACCCACTCTTTAATGTTCAACAGGCCAAAATGTAAAACTTCGTACACACTATCAACCTGTCACAGTATGACAAATTCCCAGTTTGTCAAAGGCCCGGTTTGTCACAGGCCCAGTTGGTCACAGGCCCAGTTGGTCAATGGCCCAGTTGGTCAAAGGCCCAGTTGGTCAAAGGCCCAGTTGGTCAAAGGCCCAGTGGGTCAAAGGCCCAGTTTGTCACTGCCCCAGTTTGTCACTGGCCCAGTTTGTCTAAAGCCAAGCTGGTCAAAGGCCCAGTTTGTCTAAAGCCCAGTTGGTCAAAGGCCCAGTTGGTCAAAGGCCCAGTTGGTCGAAGGCCCAGTGGGTCAAACGCCCAGTTTGTCACAGGTCCAGTTTGTCACAGGCTCAGTTTGTCTAAAGCCCAGTTTGTCATAGGTCCAGTTTGTCTAAAGCCGAGGTGGTCACAGGCCCAGTTGGTCAAAGGCCCAGTTGGTCAAAGCCCCAGTTGTCAAACGCCCAGTTTGTCACAGGCCCAGTTTGTCTAAAGCAAAGTTTGTCATAGGTCCAGTTTTTCACAGGCCCAGTTTGTCTAAAGCCCAGTTTGTCATAGGTCCAGTTTTTCACAGGCCCAGTTTGTCTAAGGCCAAGTTTGTCAAAGGTCCTGTTTGTCTGCTTCAAACGGGAGTTTCCGTCGGGTTTCGGGAACTGACGTCGGGCGTGTGTGTGAAATGTAAAGCCTTTTTTTTTTTCTTTTTTAGAAACAAATGTGATTATAGCAAAATGAAATAGATCTGACACCTTAGATCTAGACAATTTCAATGGGGCCCCATAGAGAATAAAAAGGAGCTTCTTGAACAAGGAAGTTCGAACGGTACTTATCTAGTCATAGTCAAAGAGTTCAGGTGACAGCGAAAGTAACCTAGATATAACTTTAGATTTAGGAAGTGTGTTGACTTGGTCAGTAAGAACGCTCTTATACTCCTAGGCGAGGCGATTCGGTGCCACTGCCCCAGGTTCTAGTCTCAGTGGATCCAAATTTTCCTTTCTTATTTTTCTTTTTAAAAATTCTTCCCTCCATGTTTGTAATTATTCCCCATGGGCCCCATTAAATTGTCTAGATCTATAAAGTCTCAGATCTACTTCATTGTGCTTTTCCCCTATTTTAGTGGGGCACTATTTTAAAAACATCCGTACTCTTACCGTCAGTGTCCGTCAACTTAGTCAACTTAGTAAATCGGCTTGAAAGAGGCCTGCTGAACAACCGATGAATCTATTAAGATGTAAATGCTTGTGTACCTGTAGATTGAGTGAATAAACTTGGAATTGAATTGAATATTGACTGTTCAGTTCAATTCAATTTACAATTATTTTTTTCAAAAGAGGGAGAGAAATTTCTCTCTTCTTTTTTATGTAGTTTTAGTTTTCATTCAGTTTGAATAAATCGAAAAGAAAGCGATTTCGTTCTTGGCTAATTCTCAACAACAAAACCGGTCCATTCGGTTTTTACACCTCCCACACTGATACCGATACAATAATTGACGTCGCCTCTCGTTTGACGCGTGGTGTTTTTCCTTTGCTAATCGAGTATAAATAGAACCAGATTTCGCAAGATTAATAGGATAGTTAATATTTTGAAGAGCACGAAGGATGTCGAGCTGACCTCAGAACTTTATCTTTTTTAATACGACCTTCTTCGTCCAATAACGTACGAAGCCTTAGTCTTATCTCGAAATGGCCGACGTGTAAATATCTGTGCGTCAATGTGCAGTGGGGATAGGTCGTCATTCTTTGGTCGACTATACCGGTATCGAATATTCCGTTGCGCAACAACGTTAGTCGAATACGGTCTTAGTCTGTCAACCTAATTTTCCATGCAGAAAACAAGTGAACGAACGAGTGCGTACGTTAATGAATGATCCAATTACTCATAGTCAAACTCTGTGTTTGCATAGGTTTATAGATCGCTAGATCGAGATATACATGCGCAGGAAAATAACATAATTTAAGCATGTAAAACTAATAATGCAACAAATGGGCAGATAGAATCGATTTTCAACGCTAAGTAATAAGAATCTAATTTGAATCATAAGTTCCTTAAAGGGAAAATATCATTCGTTTTGGATCCCAGTATGCGTTAGAAATATAAAAAGTCGCCTATTCACTAATTGTGAGACACTCGTTGATTTGCCCGTTCCACGGACGGGGGAAATTGGTAAAGAGCTTTGCGATAGAATGAAATATGAAGACTTGACAAATTGTATGCCCTCGGTTACCCCTGCAATAAGATAAGATAAGATAAGATAAGATAAGAAAACTTTATTATCCCGAAGGAAATTTGTTTTACAGAAGTGACGTTC
>JBCHJU010306193.1:4268-14793 GCA_039654505.1 Plocamopherus imperialis
GTACATGTATACAGGACAGTGGGACTTGCTTTGGCCTAACGTTTTATGTACATACAGGACAGTGGGACTTGCTTTGGTCTAACGTTTTATGTACATGTATACAGGACAGTGGGACTTGCTTTGGCCTAACGTTTTATGTACATGTATACAGGACAGTGGGGCTTGCTTTGGCCTAACGTTTTATGTACATACAGGACAGTGGGGCTTGCTTTGGTCTAACGTTTTATGTACATACAGGACAGTGGGACTTGCTTTGGCCTAACGTTTTATGTACATACAAGACAGTGGGACTTGCTTTGGCCTAACGTTTTATGTAGCTTTGGTCTAACGTTTTATGTACATGTATACAGGACAGTTGGGCTTGCTTTGGCCTAACGTTTTATGTACATGTATACAGGACAGTGGGACTTGCTTTGGCATAACGTTTTATATACATACAGGACAGTGGGACTTGCTTTGGCCTAACGTTTTATGTACATACAGGACACTGGGACTTGCTTTGGCCTAACGTTTTATGTACATGTATACAGGACAGTGGGGCTTGCTTTGGCCTAGCGTTTTATGTACAGACAAGACAGTGGGGCTTGCTTTTTTCTAACGTTTTATGTACATTCGAGACAATGCCCTTTACCTTAGTCTAACTTCTAACGTTTTATGAACATAGGAGACAGTGGGACTTACTTTGGCCCCTGAGAAACAAATACACTGATAAAGGCCAGGCTAGGATATACTTACTTTGTGCATGTATGATCTCATTGGCTGTAAAGTCACTATCCCTTCTGGTACCGTATGAAGAGTGCATTTGGTATCTTTCTTGAAACCGATTAAATACAGGACTAGGTCGCCTCCATCACTCCTGTCGTGCCTCAAGATGATGTACCGCTTACCTACAACAGTGTCTCCACACACCGCAGGCGCTGGATTTGCATGGAAGGCAAAGAGGGTCAGTCAACGGACACTGTAAAAGTAACAGCACCACTACTTAAGGGAGAGGGGGGCGTGGGAGAGGGGGGGGGAGGTTATGCCCTACAGGTAGATTTCTAGGTGTCGGTTAAGAATAGGGATTTTTAGTTTTCAACGTGTTTTATATATCCTTTCTAGAATCGATCTGCAAGAGTAAAATTCACTACAAAATGCTCTAAATATGATTTTATGGCCGCCAAAAGTACATACCGAAGCCTAAAATAGACAAACATTTCGAAGAAAAATCGCGTTTTTCTCGAAACTGTATTTCTGGTTACTTTTGACGCTAAACGACAAAATGTCATGGTTGAAATTTGTCAAAATTTGACATGGTATCTCTCAATATTTGTAATTAATCTTTGTTTGAGGCTTTTTCTTTTTTTTTTTTTCTTTTGTAATTCGGAAAGGAAGCAAAGTTATTGGTGGTGCCCAAAGTATAACAGTTATCCAAGAAATGCTCCAATACATGCAATAGAGTTTAAGATACTTGATTAACGTGAACTAAGGCTGCATTTGGTTGGTAATATTTTGACTTTTAGCGTTTTAAAAAATATGTTGAAAATCTAATATGGCGGCCGTTGCCATAGCAGCCGTAGAGCCGATCAAAGAAAAAACCGTTTCAACTGTTTCACAACATACTTGTTATGTATATGAAATATCAGCTTGGTATACGACACCCCATCTATTATTTTCGGACACAGGAACGATTCTGCCGCTCCCGCAGAGGTGACGCAGAGAAAAATTTGCGCATGACGCCTGATTAATATTTCCCGCGAAAATGCCGTGTTGCATTGTGGGCGCATCGAAACAAAGCAAAATAGGCGTAAAAATGCCGTTCCGTATGGATTTACTCAATGGAATTGCCGCATCCTCTAACGCACATTTCTTCCCACTACCGTCCTGCTTCGGCATCTGTGGATTTCCACCTCAAGTCATTCAAACCACTTGCTTTTCTGTTGTTCCGATTTGTAAGTTTCTTAGTAATTTCTAAGTAAGTCTATTGTGATGTTTTCATGGCTACGTTTTTATATTTAGATCTAGATCTTTTCCATATTTGCTTCTTTAATAATAACATATTCTTGCTTTTTATTGTAACTTCTTTTGTTTTATAGTCTTTTGGTTGTACTTTCTTGTCTGAAAAAGGGTATATACCCGAAAATTTACTGTTTTGATTTGTCTTTATGGCGGAGGCTTTTTATTAAACTTTTTTTTTTGTTTACATTCATATTCTGCTGTTCCCTGTGTTGACCATGAAAGATCTGTTGATGCCTCCTTCTTAAGGTAGCTGGACCCCATGATATATGTTGAAATTGAGCAAAAATTGTTTTTCTGTTTTTGGCCTCTATGTATACTCATATCATTTGTTATCAATAATAAAAAGAAAAAAATGATGAAATAATGCTTAGTTTTTATTCTAGAGTATATTTTGTATACCTGCCCTGTGTCAAATTGTCCCTGACAACGGTTTGTTTACATTGGCTGCCACCCAATTATCCACATAAAATATCAAGTTGAAACTATAAATGCCAATAATTAATGAAACAAGAACACGTCAGAAGTGAAACAATCCTGGAGACTATTAAAGTAAGCCTTTGTCTCAAAAATGTATCTTGAATTAACTTCTCAGCCAGTCTTTCGTCTTTTTTGTCCGTTTTCTCGTTTTATTTTCGGCTTCTCCCACCATTCTTCAAAACATGATTGTGAATGAACCATGAATGATAACTGATTGAAATTCGGTACAATTCTTGGCAGAATAATGCTGCATACCCTAAACGTCAAACCAACCCTCTATCAGTAGAACTGTCTTTTATATGCTGATTATGCATATATGATTGGGCTGACTTTTCATCTCTATTCTGACTATCATTTTCCACCTTAATAAAAAATACATTTCTCTTCCAATGCCATTGTTTAGGCTCGTTCAAGACATGAGTTATATATTGAAGAAGATATACTGAAAGTTTCATGCAAAAATTGTGAAAGGTTCCTGAGATATAGTGTTTTCAGTAACACCTGTATATTTCACGTGCGGCGGCATTTCATCCCACAGGTAACCAGTTTCCATAAAGCTCTTTGGCATTTCATCCCACATGTTATCAGTTTCCCTAAAGGTCTTTGGCACTTCATCCTGCAGGTAACAAGTTTCCATAAAGCTCTTTGGCACTTCATCCTACAGGTACAAGTTACCTTAAAGGTGTTTGTCATTTCATCCCACAGGTAACCAGTTTCTCTAAAGGCCTTTTGCATCATATCCCACAGGTAACCAATTTCCCTAAAGGTCTTTGGCATTTCATCCCACAGGTAACCAGTTTCCATAATGGTCTTTGGCATTTCATCGGACAAGTAATTTAATTATACCTCCCATGAAACCCTGAACCCAAGGATTACGCCTTTCTAAAATGGAGTGGGATTGGTGAAACGCCTTTTCTAAAATGGATTGGGATTGGTGAACAGCCTTTTCTAAAATGGATTGGGATTGGTGAACAGCCTTTTCTAAAATGGAGTGGGATTGGTGAACAGCCTTTTCTAAAATGGATTGGGATTGGTGAACAGCTTTTTCTAAAATGGAGTGGGATTGGTGAACAGCCTTCCTACAAGAAGGGAGCGAAGTCCAAGGTAGACATAACAATGGTTTGTATGTGTGTGTGTGTGTGTGTGTGTGTGTGTGCTTGTGCGTATATGTGTATGTGTTTGTTTGTGTGTGTATGCGTGTGTGTTTGTGTGGTACTGGTGAGTGCCTTGTGTGGTGTAAGTTGTCAAGTGTTTAATGAGCCTCCCTCCCATGAGTCCATTTTTCATTAACTGAATCATACTTACTCATACTCATGCCAGTCGCCCCGCCACGGCCTGTAACACAAAGTGAATTCACACAATAAAAAAAAAAACCCAGAAAACTATATCCCTACTGTAACAGTGCCCACCTTAACCCCTACTGCACCTGTAGCCATATCGGCCACTGCCTACTCTAACCCCTACTGCACCTGTAGCCATATCGGCCACTGCCTGCTCTAAACCCTACTGCACCTGTAGCCATATCGGCCACTGCCCATCCTAACCCCTACTGCACCTGTAGCCATATCGGCCACTGCCTACTCTAAACCCTACTGTACCTGTAGCCATATCGGCCACTGCCAACTCTAACCCCTAATGTATCTGTAGCCATATCGGCCACTGCCTACTCAAACCCCTACTGTATCTGTAGCCATATCGGCCACTGCCTACTCTAACCCCTACTGTATCTGTAGCCATATCGGCCACTGCCTACTCTAACCCCTACTGTATCTGTAGCCATATCGGTAACTGCCTACTCTAACCCCTACTGTATCTGTAGCCATATCGGCAACTGCCTACTCTAACCCCTACTGTATCTGTAGCCATATCGGCTGCTGTCTACTCTAACCCCTACTGCACCTGCAGCCACACACAAATAAAAAAAATAAATAAAATTCCACTCAAATCGTCCGCGGAGGGCAATTGGTCTTTTGATTTTTTTATTTTTTTTTTACCGAAAACCGAGCGTCAGCCGCAAGAGCAGCGTCGCAAACGGAGGCAATTAGTGTAAATAACCTTGCCCAAGGGTTAAATCACAATGTCCCGCACAGGATTCGAACCTCCAACCTTTCGGTTCTCAGCCCAAAGCGCAACTGATTGCACCACTGTGACCACAATGGACGACAGCCACACAGCCAGACAGCTAGACAACCAACCAGCCAGACAGCTAGACAACCAACCAGCCAGACAGTCAGACAGCCAGACAGCCAGCCAGACAGACAGACAGATAGACTGATAGACAGATAGACTGATAGACAGATAGACAGCCAGATAGCCAGCCAGACAGACAGACAGACAGACAGACAGACAGACAGGCAGTCAGACAGACAGACAGCCAGACAGACAGACATACAGACAGACAGACTGACTGGCTTACTGACTGGCTGGCTGACAAACAGAAAGGCAGTGAGAGAGACAGACAGACAGACATACAGACAGATAGATAGACAGATAGACAGATGGATAGATAGACAGACAAATTGCATTATCCTTATCATTGAATTCCCTTTACAGCCTCATCCCCATCATTATACATCTATTACCTTTCAGCATTTAACTAATCATTGCAGTTCCATCTCAGCAATTTTTCTATCCTGGCATTAAAACTTTATCATTACAAGTATTCTTATTGTAATTGGCTTAACATTAGCTCTTATCTTTGCATTACCATTACAGCTGTTGAGACTATTCCTGAAATGGTAATGCCCAGGTTAGAATAATTAGGACAGTGTAATGCAATTATGATGAAATTATGTAATGTTAATGCATTGATAACAATAATGATGAAAAGGTAATGCGACGATAAAAATATTGTTGAAAGGGTAACGCAATGACAAAAATAATGCTGAAAACGAAATGCAATGATGATTACATGTATAATGATAAAAAGGTAATGCAATAATAATAATTCTGTTATAGCAAGAGACTGATAAATATAATGATGAAATGGCACTGCCTTTATAGGCATTATGATGAAATGGCAATGCATTAATAAATGCAATGCTGTGATGGTATGACAATGATAAGTGTAAAGGTAGACGTGATGATAGAAGTGTCATGATAGAGAGGGTGGTGACAGAAGCTTAATGATGAGAATTATAATGTCGTAGAAGTGTAATGATAGAAGTGTTATGATAGAAATGTAATGATTAAAGTATAATGATAGAAGTATAATGATTGAGGTGTAGTGATAGAAGTGTAATGATAGAAGTGTAATGATAGAAGTGTAATGATTGAAGTATAATGATTGAGGTGTAATGATAGAAGTGTAATGATAGAAGTGTAATAATTGAAGTATAATGATAGAAGTATAATGATTGAGGTGTAATGATAGAAGTGTAATGAAAAAAGTGTAATGATCGAGTTGCATGATAGAATAAGTGTGACGATAGACGGTTCATGAAGAGAATCCTGTCATAGAAATGTAATGACAAGAAAAATTGTCGCAGCAGAGTAGGAAGTGAAGTTTAATGATAGAAATGTAAGCGTAAGGATAACGATAATGTCGAAATGGTGGCAATGGTTTGCTCTAGCGAGGATTAGTTTGGGGTTGTCCATACGTCTTAATGAAGATTAGTTTTGGGGATGTCCATACGTCTTAGCGAAGATTAGTTTGGGGGTGTCTACACGTCTTAATGAAGATTAGTTTGGGGATGTCCATACGTCTTAATGAAGATTAGTTTGGGGGTGTCTACACGTCTTAGCGAAGATTAGTTTGGGGGTGTCTACACGTCTTAGCGAAGATTGGTTTGAGGGTGTCCATACGTCTTCTGCAGGAACGTTCATGGCTAACACTCACAAGGCGGATATGGGATCGGCAGGTCCCGTTGCACTCTTCGCAGACAGGGGGTCTGGTCAGGGGGTGGCAGGGGCTTGTTAAGGCTTTCTTTCCTCTGATGGCGTTTCTGGTTGATGAGTGTCCGGCTGACGGTCCACGAAATGAAGTACCTCTGTCTCAACAATTTTTACGTCAGGTTTGACGGTCATCGGCGTTTTTTTTTTTTTTTTTTTTTGTTTTTTTTTTGTTTGTTTGTTTGTTTGTTTGTTTTTTTTGTTTTCGCATTTACCGATTTATTTACGAAGATAGAGAGGCAAGACCCAGAGCAGCCGATGCACCTTGATTCAAACTATATGGTGGTGCTAAAAACTCATTTTCACAAAAATGTGTACTTACGGTCTTAAAAAACAACAACTCCAGACTTGTGACATTGCAGAGCAGCACTTGTGCAATTCTTTTACAAGCGATTTGTAAGGCATGCTAATTATTTGTTGATGGAGTTTCTTGAATTTCACATAATGGGTTTTTTCTATCTACGGTTAGTTGTTCTTTCCTTTCCTTGCGCAATTCATGGATTATATTTGGGTTTTTTCCATGGCACTGTGACAATAATATTGTATATGTAGATAATTCATCACAATCACAGATCTCTCACTTCGATTTCAGCCTCTGAGGCATAATATTTCTTTCTTTTCATTTCGTTTGTAAGGAATTGTTAGGGTAATTTTCTGCAAAATCTATTTATTACTTTGCAGATTTTTCAACTTTATTTTTAAGCCCGTCACCCCCTAGTTTGAAATCCAAATGGCAGTTTGCCCAAGCATTGTTTTACCAGTATTTGTAAGACAGACGTGTAGTCGATTTTTATTTTTCATCTTTACCATCTTGACTTACCTGTGTGTAAAGTATTCATCTTCGGAGACTAAACCGGCTGTCTGCTTTTACCAAATTACTATACTAGATAGAAGGTTGTCCAATGGTTTTTCGCCTCGATCACATCTCCCCCCCCCCCCCACAGTCCAACAGTGCAGAGGCGTGGTCTAGAGGTAGACACTTGAGTTGAAGACCGAGAGGTCAGAGGTTCGAATCACGGTGCTGGCCGCGATGTTGAGACCTTGGAAAAGGCTTTTTACACACTTTTTCTCATCCCATTCGTTTGTAAAATGAGTACCTGCCAGTTAACACCGTTGTTCCCGTTCGAAAAATTGCACTACATGTATCGCCAAACAGGCGGCCAGTGTCATCCTTCATAATATTATTTGTTGACGTTGGTTGGGGATCCCAAGTAAAGCGTTTAGGGCCCATTAAGTGGATACTGCGCTATTTAAAGCGCACCGTTTTAATATATTATTCTTAATTAAATTCCCAGTTTGTGCTTTGAAATCCCCCGAGATCTATGGCGACTTTGTTATGTTCTTATATAACTACAGTCGCATAACGGTTATGTAAACATTTCCATCATCATTGACTGAAATATTTATAACATGAACACTTTTCAGTTTTCGACCTTTTCCTGAAACCTCCAACTCGTAATAATATTCATGGCTATTTGTACCAAAGAAGATCAATTTAAATCGTTCTACTCATGAAAAATCCACATTCTTTCAATCTATTTTCACTCATTCCAAGAGTGTTCATGTTTGCGTCTTTTCATTTCGAGCACGGCATGTTCGATTTTGTCTGTCAATTCAAGAGACCTCACCTCACATTCCTTGGGAAACTCCGACGTTATCTGGCTTTTTATATAATACATTACATATTATGGGGAAAGTGTGGAATGAATGTGACATTCCTTGTTGAAAATTAGGCTTCTTTTGCTTCTGTCTCTCAAAGCAATGGAGTTTTGTCGCTGTCCTTTGCTAGTGCGATGTGTATAAGGTCTAATTGTGTAATTATCTAGAATTTCACTCTATATAGTTGTCTAGAAAATTCAATTTTCTGAAAAAGCCTAGTATGATTTTTTTTGTTTGATATGTATCCACAACTTGACGTTGTCGTTGTTGGTGTTGTCATAGAAGTCTTTGTTTTGTGACGGTCCAAAAAGTAATAAAAGGATGAAGTAGGTACGGTAGGTAATGTTGAGTGACAAAAACAAAGAAGGGAAACCAAATGAAAACAACATGACATTAAGAAAGTAAAAGAAATGAAATGCCAAATACAAAAATAAAAATAAGAGTAAAAAAAAAACACACAAAAAAAACAAAAAAAAAACACAAAAACATTAACAAACGACGAACCCGAAAAAAAACACGAAAAACTGAAATAGCATCAACAAAAACAAAAGCAAAACGAAACGAAACTAAGAACCAAATTTAGGAATATAGAAAGTGCCCGAGCTTTGAAAGTCATTATTTATTTGATTTAGTGTTTAAATTGTGTGAAGGTTGGCATAGATTTGATAAAAAGTAATTCCCTTAAATGTTTTTGGTGTATAGATCTATTCGTAATAATTAGGACGCGGCTCGATTCTTCTCAATCTCACTCTAAATTATACTCTAAATCTCGATTAGGTATTAATTTATCCATCATATCATATCATATATCAAATACATAGCCTCAGAGGTTAACACACCTTTAAATGTCTGGAGAACAGAAGTTATTAAATTGCAATTATAAATTCAATTATAAAGGAATATCAGAGCAATTAATTCTTTATCAATATATACCTTAAAAGTATTGATCGAATTGGCATCGTTATATTCAAAGTTAAGATCATTCCAAGTTTTCACTGTTCATTGAATAAAAAGAATTCTGTCTCATTAGTGTATTTTATCTTGCCATGTAAATCTCATACCGATCTCCCTCGTACAAGTAACTTTAGAATAATTGAAAAACCTGGAAGGTTCCAAATTATGAAAATTGTAAACTAATCTAAATAGCTAAATCAAATCTCCTCCTAAACGTCTTAATTTAAGACTAGGCAGGTCGAGATGACGAAGTCTTTCTCCATAAGACATGTAGATCTTAATTAAGGCTTCGTCTCAAGTCGGTTGACACAGCCATTTTAAATCAACATTTATATTGATTCCATGGCAAACATGATTGGCCTGTGTGAATCCCTTTCTAAAACGTCTATACAGGGTCAGACAGAGAAAGAAAAAACCCTTTCACTGAAAGGAAATGTGGGCAAAAATAAAACGTTCTTTTAAATGAATTGACCCCAATAATTTTTTATCATAATTTAAATTAATTGACCCTAATAATTTAAAAAAGAAGGACATGACAGCTTTAAGAAAGTCTCTGCTATCTGTGATTAGTCTACATTGAGGTCTATAGTCTGTCTCTTTGTGAACGAAAAACATTAATATCGCAAAGCCTGAAAAAATTATAGAAGAAATTTGCATGCGCCTATAAAATAATTAGTCTTAACTAATCTATTAATTTCAACTTTGCACTTGCAGATTTTAATGCAGTTCCCTTTTTTTACTTCTTAAAAGATATTATGACGCATCCAAGCAAAATCGAATTTTACAGTAATATAACTGTCATTAGCGTCACGGTGAACCGTTGATTTTGGTTACACAGATAGATATGAGTAATTGCTTTGCGAACCATGTGCCGCCCTCGCTATCCGAATGTTAGACACTCCATCCATTGTGCGTTTGGTGTTGAATCAATAGAGGTAAAATCGCTCGTCATTCGGATGTCCTCCTATTATAGTTTTTAGCCATTGTCATTTTACTTTCATGATATGGCAGTTGTGTTACCACGAATCACCGTCTGATTGACAGACATTTTATTTAGAATGAAGATTGTACTGGACCGACGTGTAAAATTATGACGTTGATACATTCCGACAAAATTTAGGTTGTACGAGAACAAGTCCGTGCATTTTGAACGGCTTTTTTGTTTAGTTTTTTTCCTTTTTTATCTTCTATTTTAAGCCAAGCCGAATATTATAGACAACACCGAATTTTCCTATTTAAATGTGTGACTTTTAAGAGACATAAATTGATAGAAACGCTAAATACTGTGCCTGTGTATGCGCGTGTCTTTTGTACGTATAAGTGCGGGAAAACGTGTCGTAATGTACGGCCGTTATAATGTCTTTGTATTGCTAAGGTCACTTTAATGCCTCTTGTACGGCGCTTAGAGCTTTTATTTTCTAAGATAAAGCTCTAAAAAGCATATTACATGTATTATTATTTATTTATTTATTATTGCCATTATTATTAATTTATTTATTATTGTTATTATTACTGTTATTATTATCATTAATTTATATAATAATAA
>JBCHJU010307301.1:0-14791 GCA_039654505.1 Plocamopherus imperialis
TCTCTCGCTCTCTCTCTCTCTCTCTCTCTCTCTCTCTCTCTCTCTCTCTCCCTCTCTCTCTCTCTCTCTCTCTGGCCTGATGGCTAGACCAAATGGTTAATCATCAGGACACAAAAAGAAAGAATAGAGAAGGAAGCAATTAAATAAATAAAACAAGGAAGAAAATACAAGAAAAACAGGAATGAAAACAAATGGACCAATTTAAGGTAACTAAAAAAATACATATAAAAAAATAGGCCTCTAACATTATATCATGTAATCTGCTCGAAGGTAACCTGACCCAGCAATTAAAATAATAAATTTTGAAAAAAAGTAAAAAAAAAAAAAAAAAAAAGAAAGAAAGAGGTGCAACTGAGGATGAAACCTGGACCACCCAATCTTGATTACTTCAGTGCTGGTATCGGTAGTCCTAAACTAACCATTCATCCTGGGAAATCACCAACATACTGAGCAGATTGAAGGAGGTGTATCTCTAGAATACAGATCTAGATCTAGATCTAGTTAAGAAAAAGTAAACTTTAACAATCATACCACTGTACTCATTATTTCCACATGGATGTAGATCTAGATCTAGATTAGATCTAGTATTTTTAGGCTGGATGTAGATCTAAGTCTAGGTCTAGATCTAGATCTAGATCTAGTATTTTTATGCTTGTGATCAGGTCCTACGGCTAGACCAAATGGCTATTCATCAGGCTTGACGAATAGACACTTCGTATAATTACCATAATCTAGATCTTCGGCAGCATTTTAAAACAAACAGTAAGTGGAATGAAGAGAGAAAAGAAAAATACAGAGGAATTATAAACCGAAAAGTTTATTGGAGGCCTACTGGAAGTAGCCTATGTGGTTGATTAAAAATGTGCAATATTTTGTTTCGCCCTGTTTAATAGTGCACAAATAAGGATTTTTAAATGTCTATTCATAAATTAGTCACGCTATGTTGGGATTTTAAAATATGCCCATGTAAAATCGCATAGGTAATATTATCACATCCATATATGTTTTTGGATTTTATGAACGTCCTACAAAAAATTGTATACCTATGACATTAGCTCCTTTATAGTAAGATTATTATTATTATTGTTATCATTATTATTGTTATTATTATTATTATTATTATTATTATTATTATTATTATTATTATTATTATTATATTCTATTTCGACATACTTGAGATTGTCAATGGTTTTAAACTCAGTGTTAATCAATTAATTTTATAAAGATGACAATATATTTATTTTTTTCCATACCACATAAATGAGAGACGCAAACGGGTCATTCAAAACAGACAGCTTGAGAGTAATCTGACCAGTGGTTGAGTCCAGGTTGAAATATGTGCTTCCAGGGAAGTAACCCACAAGGCTGTAAGCAATGTTACTCTGAGGAAAAACGTTTGGTATTTTCTTCAATTAAGTTATTGAGTTTTCTTTTGTTTTTTATTCAATTCCATCAAATGCATGAATGCATGATCGCAATGTTTGAAATTGTGTAATACTTGCATTTGCAATATTAATAACATAAAATCATATATGATAATATTTGCCTGTCCATCATATTTTCATGAATAACATACAAAGGATACAGGTGAGAAAGAAGTAACATCAAAATACACTCATAAAAAGAAAGACAACTTTCATTGGGGTGTCTTACTTTATTGGACAATAAGTGATCATTTTTTGCTCTTGGTCGAATTTAATTTTCTTCCCATGATAGGGTTTAAGTTTCTGTCTTTTCTTTTTGTTGCTTTATTTCATATTTCATGTTGCTCTTTTGTCTGTTTGCTTCTTTGCATTTCCTCTTCCTTTTCTTTTCTTTTCTCCTATTTTTTCTTTGGGGTTGGGGATAGGTGGGAGGGGGAAGAAGGTCAGGAATCGTCACAATTTGTGTCACTAAATAACTAATAACAAAACAAATATCAATATTCATTCAATTTTCAATTTTCCAGAATTTTAATGAAATACAATAGGTACAAATAATACAGATAAATAGTATGATGCAATGCCCAAATTTCAAAATGAATATGAAAACAAAATGACTTACCCTTCCATCAGGATCAATTGCATTCACTCGGTAAACAGTTGTATTCTCCACCCGATTAACGTCAATGGTAGTCTGATACGGTGTATCAACAAAGACTGGTGGATTGTCGATGACCCTGTTGATGAGGATTCTCACTGATGCCAGGGCATTGCGGCCTCTGTTGTCTTTAGCATTAACAGTCAGCTGGTTTGGAAAGAAGTTATTTTTTACATACTCATTACAGTTTGCAAAAAAGAAGAAAAAAGCAAATTGCATCTGTTGACATTTCTCCAAAATAGATTTATATCTTTTACGAGTATTGAAACCCACACTTTTTTACATGTCTTTAGACCAATTAAATTGTTTTTTCTATCATCTTCAAATCAAATCTGCTATAGTAATGTAAGAGGACAAATTTTGTCACCATGATAAACTTATGGGCAATAGTGATGACAAAGATTTATAGAAAATATGAGGGTTAAAATGCAATTATATTATAAGTACAGTGAGGTTAAAAACAGTTTCTTTCACTATTCAAAATTAATTTAACTTTTTGCAATCTGAAAATTGTTTTTAACTAGTAGAAAACGAAAGAATTATTGTGAGTATTTAAACTGTTTTACCTGATAGACACTCAAGGGTGCCTCAGTGAGAGCCCGTCTGTTGCTAATAGCACCCGTGTCCCGATCAAGGAAGAAGAAGAGGGTTCCGTTTGACGTGGAGTTAAGAAGCTCATAGGTTACAATGTCCTGATAAAATAAAGGAGTCATGCATCATTATGAAATCTTTCTCCTACTCATGAACAGATGCAAGTAAGATAGCTGAGTAATTTAGGATCATCATGAGAGAAGCAGTGTTTAGACTTGAAAATTAACTCATGAAGAGAGAAGAAGAACAATTAAAGAAACTGTAAAAAAAGAGAAATGTTTTCATTTTGATTTTGTTCATTTCACATAAATTTAAGAAGAAATTTTTAAAAGTAGGGATTACATAAATCTTTTAAAACATTTCCAACATGTGGGAAAGAATTGTTAGCAAGGTCTTCATCCATGTATATAAATATGAAATGCAATTTTTAAAAAATCTTTGAAAGCATTGTCCAAGATTAGACACATTTGATGGAAAGTATTATTAGTACCGTATATCCTCGTGTATAGTGCGCCCTCAAAGGTAATGTGCACCCCCCACTAGAGAGCCTCAATTTTGGTCTCAAACCTATATCTAGTGGATAATACGCATCTATAGTTTCATAAAATATTTACTAAACTGCAGTGAGATTCCTCTTCAAAAAGGTCCATTTGTGTCATCCTAAATAGTTAGGGGAGCAGCCATTTTGAATATTTATTATTGCTTATCAGAGATCACTAGGCTAGGTAGGCCTTTCGTTCAATGGTAGGGCCTAGAATAATATGAATGATATGACATGTCATCGCTTCATCGAGGAAGCTCATTGTTATGACCTATTTTAGAAGTAGGCCTACTTGTAAAAGTAGGAACCGCTAAGAAAAAAAAGCAGATCATTGTGCTATACATATACTACTGATCCATTGCGGCAATTCAATAAAGGGACGCAAACTCTATATAATGTACTAACATATAATGGATTTACATCCCTGGATAGATAATAATCGATATTGCGAGGACCGGCATTTTTTCGACCGCAATTGGGACTGCGAAGATAATGTGCACCCCCCAGTTTGAGGCAAAAGTTGCGCATTATAAACGAGTATATATGGTACAAGTCTTTACCCCTGCATCTCGATCCTGTGCAGAGACACTGAGAATGAATGTTCCTATAGAAATATCCTCAGTGACTGTTTCTTGGTAAGTTGCAGATGGGACAAAGATTGGACCATTCACGTTGCGGAGAACGAAAATAGTAACATCAGTAGTAGCACGATTTGAAGGATAAGCACTGTCGTAAGCAATGACTCTCAACTGTTGAAAAATTAAATTTATTCAAAGGTTAAGTTTATCCTTTAAAAATACTTCAAGAGAAAGGATGTATCGACTCAAGAAAAGAAAAAACGATAAATAATGAATAATAAATAAAAGCATATACAAATCACAAATACCCAAGAATAAATGTTCAATTTAAACACCATACAAGGAGACCTACACCAAAAGATACAGGCCCCTAAAAAATGTTTTTCCTAAACAACAGTTTCTTTCAAATATTACAAATTAAAGCATAGGAATTTCACAAAAATGTTGAAATACCGGTAATCATCTAAGAGTATACTATAGATTTAGTTAAAGCTAATACATATTGAGGCATGTTTTAAGTGGAGAAACATAATTGAGACTGTACATATTAGTCAATATATTTAACAAACAAAATGGAAAGCAAAAACTTCCAACATTGGCTATACAGTGAAATGCAGAATTTAAATTTGGCTCAAAGAGCTGATACATATTCAGTTCTCTTGCTTCTAACATTTAATTGCAGATATTGCAACTTCTCCATCAGGCAATTTTTATATAGATATATTACTTTCAAGTGGTTTCTTTGAAAAATAAAGAACATTTGTCATTCAAAGCAACAGGTGGTGGTAATAAATAGTCCTCACTGTGTAAGATGCTGCCTGGAGAGGATCTTGTTGCAAGGACTTGATGATGGAAATGCGGCCAAGGATAGCATTGACATCGAAAAATTCATTAGCAGGGTAGATTCCAATTGCTTGGTACAAAATACGGCCCTGAAAATACAATTGGGAAGGTATTTGTTTACCTATCGTACCTGAACTAAATGTTGAATCTGCAAATGTATTCATTTGCTAAAACACAGTAATAATCAAATGATAAGTGTCCTCTTCAAAGAATGCATCATTTTGAATTATTCTTAATGCTGAAACAAATTTATTGATGAATTTGATCACAGAAATAAAATAACTCGGATGATTCAAGATCGGAAAAAAAATTGTCACTTTACACCAAAATAATAAATGATGAAATTACCGCAAGATCCCTATCATCAGCCTCCACTGAGAGAACACTGGTTCCAACGTCGCTGGTTTCCACAACACTACTGTTGTAGTTGTCCCTCAAGAAGAACGGAGGCTGGTTGTCTCGAATCACATTGACAAATACATTGACAAAGTCAGATTTCTCTGGCACACGCTGGTCACTGGCAGAGAGAGTCAGCTGAGAAAAAAGAAGGGGTTGACTTTAGAAAGGAAAAACAAAATATAAGAAAATATTTTCTCCAATGACTGTTTTTATTGCACAAGAAGATCAGTGTCATGATGGCTGAAAATAAAAGTTACAGTCATAGATCAGCAGAACTGAATGTCAAAGCCAAAAATTAAAAAACCTATCAATTTTTAAACTTACAGTAAATCTGGTAAGAGAGGACTCCGACAAAAGCTTCCTGAGAGTGATGACTCCATTATCAGGATTGACATAGAAAAAGCCAGGATCTGAGGCATCTGTGACCAGACTGTATCGAAGTACATCCTGTCAAGAAATCAAATTATTCATTCATCATGTTTCAAAAATTATCTTAAATTGTAAAAGTCTATCTCTTTCATTTCTCTTTCTTGAAAAGCAAAAATAGAATTCTATTGAAATGATCCGACCAGTCCTTTGAATATTGATTATAGAAACAGAAACAAATAGAAATTCAACCAAAATTACAATCATTATAGCATGCATTGCTCTAAAAAACATCTAACAAGCTAAATGGCATAAATTATGATAAATCAATTAATCTTTTTGCTCAACATATAAAATCTTTAAATTCCTTTTCCATAGAATCCAAGATCTTTATTAAAGTTTTTGTTAGGTTTGACTAACAAACTGGAGAATTTCTTTTAGCATGTGTAATAAGGTTTCATCACATCAAAATGAGAAAATCTACATTTGTTAGTGAAATAGATATAAGGAAAGCAAATTGCCACATCAGAATCATTTTATTGGTTGGAAAAAGGTAACAAAAGCAAATTACCCCATCAGAATCAACAGCTGTGGTGTTGACCACGATGTCTCCAAGAGGGAAGTTCTCACTGATTGTTTCCTGGTATGGGTCTTGCAAAAACACTGGTCCGCTTGGGTTTCTGGTGACCAAAACCGTAACATCAGCTGTAGTGCGTCTCACTGGATCCTGGTCATCATAAGCTATAACTTGGAACTGTTGAAAATCAATGGATGAAGTTGAGGTCTCAAGGTTTTATATACAATTCAACTTCTACTTCATGAAAGAACCATAAAAATAAAAAAGGGATAGAAAAATCCAGCCCATTTTGAACTATGAACATATTTTAGTTTTAGTTTTTAGTATGCAAAGATAAGAATGACAGAGAGACATCAATTTCTTAATTTCTCATTATTTTCTCTTCTTCTTTTGTGAATAAAAAAAGAAATTAACAACAGGAGAATCCAGCACAAAAAATGCACCAAAAAATCCTTCTTCATAACTATCACAAATGTTGAAGCAGTTTAATCTTTTGAAGACCAAAAGTTACACTATTTTCTCATCCATTCAAAATTTCTATGTGTGTGTGTGTGCATGTGTGTGTGTGTGTGTGTTTATGTGTCCCTATCTGTAAGACACACTAAGTGATTCTGATAGACACAATTGAAAATTGGAAAGAATTTATGTAAAAGATTGGCAAAGTTCTATTCAAGAAATGCCTGAAACATGGCAAGAACGTCTCATGAGATAGATATAAAGAAATATTTAGTAAATACAGGCTTTAATGAAAAGAATCTAAAGGACAACAGGCATAAGTCAGATAAAGCATACAGGGAGGGAGAAAAGATAAATATATGGAGTCATCAATGAATAAAACAAATCAGCCTCATCATATCATGCCAGCTCACCAGAATTTGAATTCTGCTGTCCAGTCTCACTGAGGATACCAGGCTTATGTCTCCTGATGTTGGGTTGACATTGAAGTACGGACTTCCTGGTAGTTTTTGCTCATATACAATATTTCCCTGCAGAGGAGATGTGAAATGACATTTACAGTGTTGAAGCAGCTTACAAATTTGAAAAAAAAAAAAAAAAAATTTCTGTCTCCTTCTTGATGATGGAGTTGTGTAAGTATGTGAGAGTGTACATGGTAATGAGGATGAGTGTAAGTGAGATTGCATGTGTGCTGTGGCGATTGCTGCTCCTTTGCAATAATTTGTTTAAAGTGTAATTCATCAAAATTCTTGCTTTCATGAAACTGGTCAACTTAGGGCAAGGATGGTGATGGTGGTTGAGTGAGGTTCGGAGAAAAGCAATACTTGAAACAACAGAAAAACTCATCACTAAAAAATGGAACAAAAAAAAAAAAAAAGTAAACAAAAAAAGAAAAAAAAATCGAAACAAATTTCACTTACAATCAGATCTCTGTCAGTAGCTGTCACAGTAAAGATGGCAGCATTAGATGGCTGTCGGTCTTCATTAATGACGATGGTGTATGGTAATTGTTGGAACTGTGGACTGAATTGGTTGCGGGTGACAAAAACTCTTGCTGTGATGTCCTGACACCTTTGTGGAATACCCTGGTCACAGGCGACCAAAAGCAGCTGAAACAAATCAAACAGAAAGATTGTTGAATCTGACTACTTGCAAGAGAGCACATTTCAGATGGGAAATCCAATCCATACTATCTCCGCTTCATAGCTAGAAAATATACACGACAGTGGAAACACTGATTAACAGAGCTTTTCTTCATGATGCACCACCGCCAGCCCCCCCCCTCGCCCCTCCTCTTCCCCTTAAAAAAAAAAACAAACCTAACAATCTGTAAATGATGTTATGCTGGAAATCTATACCTCCATTATTGACTTAATATGTCCCTTGTCTTTGAAGCTCAACAGAAGCATTATGATTTATTGATTGTAAAAAAAATCATTCAATTAATGTTAAATGCTATCACAGGAAAACCTTGCCATGGAAGGGTTGGCAAACCTAAGGCAGTGATGGGAAAAAGAAGAAAGTGAGGGAATTTCCCTGCAATGAACAGACTTACATTGAACTGTGTGATGTTGACATTGTTCAGAGGTTGCCTCAGAGTAATGATTCCCTGCAGGCTGTCTATGTAAAAGTATGAGGCAAGGGGAGAGAATGGACTGGCTGTCTGCTGGTTGATTGTGTATGTCACAAAATCCTGCAAAGTGGAGTATACATTAACAGATCAGCTTCAATAATTGTACAAGAATATCTAAAATGCAAATTTGTTAGCAAGTAAAAAAAACAACCCATTTATAATTAACAAATGGTACATTTGTGAAATTTAAAAAAAAAAAAAATTCCAAACACAAATAGCAGTATAAAAAAAAAAAAGAGATTGTCAAGCACCTCATCCAAACGATCTTTTTACCAGTTTTTCAAGTAGTGCATAAACTCACATCAACATCCCTGTCTGTGGCTGTCACATTGAAAACGGTTGAGCCAACGGGCAGGTTCTCTGAGATGGTGGTTATGTAGTCTCCTTGTAACCATACTGGGCCATTGGGATTCCTGAGGACAGTGATGTCAACAGTTGCAGTCGCCTGGGAGGCTGGACGGACTGTGTCATAGGCAATGACTCGCGCCTGGAACATAATGAAAAACAATAATATCTCAGCAATGAATAAAAAAAGAAAGCCTCTCCCCTTCTCCTTCTCACTTTCTCCCTCCCCCCCACCCCCCACCCTCTCTATCTCTCTAACCCTTTTTAAATCTATCTCAAAATTACAGGACTACATTTCAAACAATCAGGAATAAGAAAACTCAGTAAAATAAGGAATTGTTAACAAATAAGCTATTAAGGATACAAACCTAGAGAATACTCTGTGTCTATCCTTTTCACTGAAAGATATTGTAGACCTCCTAATAACAATACTCAGAATTCTATTCATTATGAATATGTGTTTACTAAGCTATAATCAAACAAGACTATGAGGATGACATAAGAGAAGGTCCACTACTCATCAACATGATGCACTCACTCTATATAGACTTGCTCTCAAGCTGTCAGATTTCAACAAGGCTGTGGTTGATATAGCCCCAGAGACAGAATCAATGTTGAAGAAACTCTGTGTTGGATAGTCTCCAATCAATTCATAGCGGATCTCTCCCTGAAAGGTAGGTTGTATAGTCACAAATTACCTGTTTGCCTTCTTAAAGCTGATAGATCAGTTTTTGACTATGATTTTCCCACAGATCGGGATGTATGGGCAAATTGTAGTCAAATACTTAACTCTTGGACTACTTCATGCCAATATATGGTCATGCTCATCCCGATATATGGGCATATTATAGTCAAAGAGTTTAAATCCTGCTCAAGCTGACATTGTAGCTAAAGAGTTAATTTTTAACAATTTGTCAAATTAAAAGCTCAGGCAGGGGAACAACATGCATAACGTCATGATCTTTCACTTACTTCTGTCATATTGAAACTGGAACATAGGTCATAAAAAAAGGATCCTAGACAAAGATAAAGTCAAGACAAGCATTCCACATAACTCATGAATCACCTGTGCCTATGTACACACGCTTACTAATTATTCACAACGAGAATCTCCCTCCCTGAGAAAAGCGTTTACAAAAACCCAAAACAAAAACAAAAAGAACCAAAACAACTAAACATTCAAGGAAATGACTAAAACTAAAACAACAACTCAAAAAAGCCAGAAAAAAAGAAACATCCCACAGCAACAACAAACAAAACAATCAGACAACCAAAATTTCACAAATGACCTTGGGAAAAGACAGCAGGCCACTCACCACAAGGTCACTGTCTCTGGCCAGTACTTCAAAGACACTTGTACCGACAGTGACGAGTTCATTGACAACGGTCTGGTAGGGAAGATTGATGAAAATTGGAGGGCTCTGGTCTCTGATGACAGTAATGATCGCCTGGACGAATGCCACCTTGGCTGGATTGCCCTGGTCACTGGCCCGAATAGTCATCTTCACAAGAAAAAGAATTCAAGCAGCCATTAAACACTCAATTGTTCAGTTATTTCAGTGACCAATAAACACTCCCCTGTCAAGTCATTACAGCACTGTTACAGGAAAGCATGACACCTCACAAAGTTTTCATTGAACAACCGATTTCAGGATTTTCCTTTAAAAGTTTCAAATCTACAACATTTTAATGTTTCATAATTAGTTTTATGCACTATTGACTGTTTTTATTAGTTATTTCAGCTTGTTAATGAAGCTGGAAGCAGCTATTCATTGGAATCCATGAAAAAGGATAACATAAAGCGGTTAAAGTAGAGATTTACCGTATACACTAATGTATAATGCACACTTTTGGACTAAAAAACCGACACTCCTAAGTAGGGTGTGGGGGGGGGGGGGCATATTGTCTTCACATTGCAAAATGCCACCAATAAAATGCGTACCTCGGGAGGTCAATGTTTAGAAACAACACTTTGTATAATTTGGCAACTTTAACATTTAAGAGGAGACTGAAAAACCATCCTGGTTGATTCTGGCTCTAGATACACAAAATGGCAGATTATTGTTGCATAACCCAATGCTACAGGGCCCCATTGTGATGTCTTTTTAAAGTGGAATCTCAATTTACATTAAATTTACATTGGTTGATGGTCATTTAACATCTAAATTAAACTTTTTTATTTTTCTAAAAAAGTTGGGGCACATTATATCCATGACCCTCTGACCTTGATCTGGGGGTTCTTGTAGGGGGTGTGTATTATGCACAAGGGCACATTATCCGCAAGTATATACGGTCCAACAATGCTAAATTAAAAGAAGATGGGAGTAATCATGCCTTTTTGTTTTGTTTTTTTAATCAGAATTCCATGAGATGAGATCAAACTATCCAAAGATCTTAAAGTCATAAATTAATTACCCCAAATTTTCTGCAATATTTAAAAAAAATATATGAATTATTGTTTAATTTGCTCTTGTTTCTGAAATGTACTCTTTGCCATTATCGTAATATTGTAGTGTAATTTTACATGAGGCTTAATTCAGTATGTTCATTTTTGTTTTAAATTTATGTATGCTTGAGGAGTTAAAAGAGGGATGTATGACTTGATAGAAATTGAAGAGTACCACTTAAAATAATTTTTCAGTGCCTCGGGAAAGGAGCTTTCATTAAAACTTTCAATCCCAGTTTAATTGTTAGACTGATTGGGGCAAATTAACTCACCAGATACTCTGTTTTGGAGTCTAGTGTCAACGGACGCTTCACACTTATTAGTCCTGTATCTGTCGACAAGTAGAAGTACACCAGGGTGATGTTTTCTCCAACAGCAGTATAAATGATGCGGTCCTGCAAACATGAAATAAGACCCAATAAGCAAACCATTTCAAAAGAATTACACAGCTGTCAAATATTTTAATCAGTATTACTAGAATTTATTTTAGAGGCAGAAAAACAAGTGGCTTAAAAGAATCAGAATCTTCTATTCTTTTTCTTTCTCCAATATTTTGATTCATCAGCATAGACTTTTAGATACGGATGGCTGGTATGGTTTAGGCATGTATCAAGATTGTCCACAGATGGAGATCACCAACAGATACCTAAACTTGATGCCAGACAGGGTGATTTCACAAAAATAACCAGACAGCATTAATCATAACAAGGTTTACCCATGCAACTCAAGCCAGCAAGAGAGTGATATAAATAAAGAGCCACCGAACACTATCTTGTCAAATCTGTGGCAACAGCATGTCAGTTGAGGCCATCCAATGTATAATGAAGATGAAGGAGGAGGAAAGGAAAAAGAACAAGGAGAAGTAAGAAGTGGAGGAGATTGAGGAGGAAGAGGAGGAAGAGGAGAAGGGGAAGGAGAAACGGAAAAGGGAAAGGAGGAGGAGGAGAGGGGGGTGGGAGGGGGAAGGAGGAGAAGGAGGTGAATGAGATGAAAAAGATAAATAAAAAGAAATATCACTCAGCACAAAAGAACAGAAATAATGATTACATTGTCCTGGTCAGTGGCTGAAACCGTCAATATGCCGACTCCCACTCCAGTGGTTTCGTTGATTGTCACTCGGTATGGGGTCTGAGTGAAGACTGGCCCATTCTCATTCCTCCTGACATTGATATCAACAGTTGATGTTGTTACTTGACTGGGATAGGCCGTGTCATAAGCTGTCACCCTCAACTGCAAATAATGAAAGATGTCAGAAATTCAGTTTTGCCTTAATGAGAATTTTATCATATTTCCATTAATAATATGGACCACATCTAAAAATTATTGAACATACAAAAATACACACATTCTCTTATCTGCTTCACAGGAAATAAAATACAAATTATTACCAGTCCAAAGGAAGAGATGCAAAAATACACACACACACACACACACATATATATGGTGGCACAAAATAACGTCTCCAACTTTAAAAAACAATAAAATTATTATATAAATTAATACAGGATCAATATTTTGTCTTCAAAGGTGTTAAAGTTAATTTCTTTCATGAATTTGATTTTTATTCTCACAACATAGTTGAAGTTGGCTCTGTCTGTCCGCAGGTCATTCTTTAAGGTCACTTGACCAGTTGTGCGATTCACTTCAAAGTAGAATGGAGCAATGCTGTCACCAATGGCATTGTACACCAGGGTTCCCTGTCAAAACAAGCAAGACACAATAACAATAAAATCGCTCAAATCTTTGAAATTTATATTGAAAAAAGGACAAATTAAATTAAGATGATAGGAATTTGATGAAGAAGAAAAAACTACCACAGAACAAAAATTCCCCTAAAAAAAAGTGTCTGACATCACTGCAACAGACATCAAATATAAAACAAAAGTCAAATAAAAGTCAACAGAAGAATATTGACAATACAAAACCAAAAAGAGAAGATCAATGCAAAAGTGACAAAGTACTTCAAGCGACAGAAAATCCTTACAAAGATTTCATAACTTCTCTCTCAAATCCTGTTTTCTGATCAACCCAAATAAGCAACCTACACTGAGATCTGCGTCTTCTGCTGAAACTTTGTAGACATTGGATCCAATAGCTGTGTTCTCAGACACACTGAAAACATATGGCTGCTGGACAAATACTGGAGGGAACTGGTTCCTGATGACAGTAACTTGGACTGTGGCATTGGAAAACTTCTCATTGGTGCGCTGATCTCTTGCTTGAGCAATGAACTGTGGCAATGGGAAGCAAAGGTAAATTTACTGTTGTAGAAATTAAAAGCTAATGATAAATAATCTCAATCTACACTGTTGTAGAAATAAAGACTGAAGATGAATTTTCTTAATCTGTTGGTGATAACCGTAAAAATCATAATGTTGCAAAATAACTGAGCTAAATTTGCTGTTGTAAAAAATGTATTAAGAAGATTATTTCACAAGTTTTAATACCAAAATGTATATTTAAAAATCTATCAAATTAACATGTAAGAGGACAAATTCACTTTTGTTAAACAAGACATCTAAATTTTGAGACGCCTGTGGCAAAAATTTTCATCTCAATTTAGAAATAAAATAATTTTAAATTAGATAGTTGTTGTAAAAAAAAGCAAATTAATTCAAATTTACTGCTGCAATTAAGTCATACATCTGTATTTTTAAGCTCTGAGCTTTAGAATAGCTGAAGAATCATAAATTTTACTTTTTTCTACATCATGTAATTGCAGTTAACAAAATTTGTAAGCGGCTGCCCTACCGTAAATCTGGTTTCCCTGTCAGCATCGTCGGTGAGGGGTTTCCTCAGGTAGATGTTGCCAGTTTGCTCAATGATGTAGAAATAGTCCATAGCTTTGAGACTACTAGCCGTTGAGAATGGCAACAGACTGTAACGCAGCGAATCCTGTATTTGGAAATATATAGAAATATGTTTCTGCAAAAAACTTGAGCTTAAAATAAAGTTTGCATTTGTGATTTGGACAATATGCATGCAAATTCCTGTCCTGGGCTTTCAGGATTTTATCAGTATTCATGTGAGATTAAAACTAATTATCATGAAATAGCAAGTCCAGAAAATGTTAGAAGACTTATTGAAAGGAAGGTTAAAGGTAAGATAAGTTTTATTGAAAGGAAGGTTAAAGGTAAGATAAGTTTATTTATTAGTTTTGTTTTTTGTTTTTGCTTTTTTTTTTGTTTTTCGTTTTTTTTTTTTTTGTTCGCTTTTTTTCTTCTCTATATGGATTTTTTCTTCACCTTTAGGGAAGTTTGTGTCTGGAGATATCTTTTGTTTTCTTTTTGATTTTTTTTTTTTAGTTACATGTTCTCTTTACCCCATCAGCATAATTTTAAATCACATACTCTCCTTACTCATCTACTCTCCCCATTCTATTGTCATCTAAAATCAGACATTCTCCTTACACCATCAGCATCTGTTGCAGACACTTGTACAACCAGACTTCCGAGGCTGTATGTCTCAGGGATGATGGCGGAGTAGGGGTCATTCAGGAAGACAGGTGTGTTGGGGTTGCGGGTGACAAAGATGGGAACTGTGGCAGTTGCCACCCTAGATGGAGCAGCGTCATCATAAGCAATCACACGGAGCTTTGGAAAAGGGAAAAATTGGACTTTATTTTAGGAGTTCAAAATTTCATTTAAATAGAGGTGCAGAGGTTTCAAATTGTGACACATTCATTGAATAAAAGAAAATAAAAGAAATGTAAATGGATTAAATGGGTGAAAAAATATATTACAAAAACACAACAACATGTACAAAGCAAAAAATAACAATTCATTTTAAATTTGATTCATTAAATTTCAATGGATAGAGAATTTTGAAGCCAAAGACTTAAGGCTCCTTTACAAGCATTTACGAGATGAACAAAACTGATCTTGCATTATATGTAACGAAAAACTGAGTATTATATGTGACTCATGAGTGAGCGAAT
>JBCHJU010308404.1:0-14786 GCA_039654505.1 Plocamopherus imperialis
ACACACAAAAAAACAAACAAAAACCAACATTTAAAAAAAGCCCAACAAAATGGAATCAAACATGGAAGAAAAAAAAGCAACAAAAATCAAAGAAAACCTCATGGAAATCCCAAAAACCAAAACAAAACAAAATCAAAGAAAATGAACTCCAAATGAAGAAACATCAATTTTGAAGAGGCATAAAGATTTTGTGCAAAGTAAAAATGAGTAATGATGAATTCTTTTTCCTGTCACAAGTTTTCTTTAACTTGTTTTATCAGGGCTATGAGTAATCTGCCATTGACTATTTTTAATAACAATTTTGACATAAACAAACTATTTATAGTGTAGTGTAAGCTATTTCAGTGAGGCAACCCCAGGATGGGGAGAATGTTGATGGGGGCAACACTAGGATTAAAAAGAGTTAAACTGTCTTTGTATATCTTCCTTCATACATCATATATATTCATGTCTATTTCTTGTTGGGCCTCAGACCATCTTTGTTGATCTAACATTCAGAGTTAACTTTGATGAAATCTTTATCTTTCTTTCAATGCTGACAGTTTTTACTTAACATTATTATTGTTATTGAATTTTAGACTTAACAATGATGGTCAACAGTTCGAAGAGGAAGAAATAAGAAAATTAAAGGCATGATGTGTTAGTGTTAACAACAGCCAAGATGATAGAAGGTTCAAGGTGGCCAAGGTTTATAAAAGACCTTGAGGAAGACAACCTGATTATAAAATGCTTGAAAGTTTCCATTTCTGACAGGGAAACTCAAAGTATGTTCTTCAATAAGATCATCCACACATACAAAAAATAACAAATAGAAATCCAAGTCAAATGCAACAAAAAGAAAATAACAAACAAAAAGATATACTGGTACACTAAAACATTAAGCTTCTCTCATCTCCCTTCCCCAATTTCAAACCCCACCCCATTTTCTATTTCTTAACATGGCGGTCACACTATCTGCATATTTTTTAAACAGCCTATCACCCAACCAGACAATGTACTATAGTACAAAATGTCTGGACACCCATGCAAATAAATAAATGCAAAAATGTTACATGAATCCACATGTCTGTACATACAATAAATAGTACATTCAAAATGTAAACACAATGCTGTGTTGAGATGGGGAAGGGGGGAGGGGGGAGCGATGAATGAAGAATTGAAATATAGATAACAGCAATGATAACTAGAAAGGGGAGCATCATTGTCATTAAAGTCAATGTTCATGAAACAGTACCAGCAGTAGCAGATTTTCAATGGAAGGTCAATGGCAATAATAGAAGTGATATGATTCTATCAATGAACACAGATGCAATATCATTTATGTGTCAACCACATTATCAGTATCTTTGTATAAAATTCATCAGATAAATTCAAACATGCATTCATTTTTATTTTTTTTTTACTTTTCCTTTTTTTTTATTTTTTTAGTTGGTATTGTGGTAACTACCCCAAAAATATAATCTGTTCAAATGACTCATACTGTGTAAAGAATAAACGCAATATGATAAATTATTTGTGGTATTGTGGTTAAATTCTTTTAACTCACAATTTAGCTTTCACATATTATCATTAAGGTTAATCTCAGTTCTTCAATTATAGAATAAGGGAGGAAAAACTTCATTGTAATCAAGGCCATGTGACTTTCATCCTGTTGGACTGAAGGCAGAAGTCATTTTGAAGGAGAAATCACAGACCTACAAAACTCTACCTGCCTGAATGAGTATGCATAGTTTTGGGACATGCTTTTTTCCGTTGTTGGACTATTTTTTTCGCGTTGCTTTGTTTTTCCTTTTTTTTTTTTTCTTTTTTTTTTGATACTCCAGTAATTAGAACAATTCTTTACCAAAAAAAATTGCTATTTCATGGAAGATTAAATTTTGATATCTAAGTTTTGAATAAGTCAATTTTAAATTCGTACCAAATGAAAAAAAGCAAAGCTTGCCCATTTTCCTGCTGTATACACCAAAAAACCTCACAAAAGCAATTAACCCTCTGTTCCTAAAATAAGATCACATTCAGACAGTCATTAAAGTTCATATATTTAAATTGGTGATTAAAAAAGAATAATACGAATTATCAGCTAAATTAAGCTTGTTACAATCAGAAGTAATTGTGATCATATTTACCTTAAAATAGAATTGTTTGAATCGAATTATTAGAAAAAAAAATGCTATTTCCTTCTCACTTTCATATTTTACTTTCTTGTCTCATTTTGACATATGTTTTGTTGTTTTGCTATAATACAAAATCTTGGAAGTTTTAATCTCATTCAAAGCATTAACATTTTAAAAGGTAAGGCAGCGAACTGTTTTCCATCTCTGTTTTTTTTTTTATTTTGCTCGAACACTTAAAATGTAGAGGCAACAAAATCATCATCCAAAAATTACATTTTGTCTACAAAAATGAAAAGCATACATCATAATAAATTAATTTATAAATTATTATCTCATAAAAATATCATACAAGATGTCAAATGATTCTAATAAAATGATATTAAAAATGTTGGTCTTTCTTTTGTTCATATTATTATATAAAAATATTTCATGAATATCTTTCAAATGCAAACATTTCACCATTCATTTGCTTAATCTCCAATCTTGCCATTGCAAGAAACATGATTATGATTGTTTTATCCTTTTTGTCAAATACATTTTCTTTAAAAAAAAAAAGTCTGATTCTGTATGACTGCATTGCAAGAAAAGATTATTTTTGTCTGAAACAAGAATCAGTGGTTCAAAACTTTCACAGTGAGATATAAAGTGCAGTGTTTAGACTAGCTTATGTAGTATTGTGTGGGACATTTTAAAACCTGAGATGAATGATGGACAATGAGTTTTAGTAGGCATCAAAGTGTGTTTGGTCAAAAAAATATAACACAAATGTTATCAACAAAATCTCTTGCAATCTATAGAGACAGACGTAATTAATTCTGCACTCATATTAGATACAAAAATATGTCTCTTGTTACTGCATGCATGCATATCTTGTATGATACAGAAATAAAGTCCATCTGTACTTGTCCCAATCCTCTTTATCCTCTTATTCTCTGACAAGATATTTATGTAATTTTTTTTAGTTCATCACTTTAAATTTTCATTCATACTAAAGCTAATCGTATTCAACATCTATAAATGAAAATGCAAATCACCCTCATACAAGCAATATTTCTTTAGATGTATATATACATACTTACATGATATGATTTCAAGCAAAATTACACTTGGAATCAAAAAGAGATTCATATTTCAAATATCTGCAAGTTGATCATAACAACAATAGTCATAGAAAATCACATAACCTCCCATCACTTCTCTCTTTATCTGATCACAAGCAAAACTCTTGAGCTTCAGGAAACTATTCCATCACCTTGAAGGAGCTGTGATTGATTAAACAACATATTTTATGTATTTACATAGCCACATATGAGATCTTTCTGCTTTTTTATAGTCATTCACATTTCTGATTTGATTACATGTTTCATTTTCTTGATACTCATGTTCTAACGCTGCATTTTATGTGAATTGATAATATAAATAGCCATTACCAATTCAACAATTTAGTTCATTACCTTTCATATATTGGAGGTCCCAGAAAAAACTGCCCCAAATTTGCAGCATTATAACACAAAACCACATAACGTATCTCAATGAAACTTTGTAGGCACTTAGAAAAAAATAATTATGTATACATAAAGGTTGAAGTTGGTTAAAAAAATAACAACCCAAAAAACAAGATTGTCAAAAATTTTTTCACTCTAAGTTTAGTGCCTTAATGGTTTACATGTGTAGACTGAAACGCAGTCTTGACCGGGTTAACGTCACTTATGGTCACAGTGGCAAAATTGTTGAGCTTTTGACTCACAACAGAAGGTTGGTGGTTCAAATCCCATTAGCGACATTGTGATTTAACCCTTGGGCAATGTTATTTCTGCTAATTTGCCTCCGTTTGAAGCACTGCTCTGTCACTGACACTAGATTTTTGCCTCTTGGGGATGAGCAGTGGAATTTTTTTTTTTTTTTCGATTTATTACACACAAAACTAATCTGTTTTCACCAGTTGATTTTTTTTCTTTTCTTTTTTTATGTTTTGACCAACCTTCACATAATTTACTATTGCTTCAAAGGAAATGGTCGTAACTTCATGTGATTTTGATAAGTTATTTTACATACAGTTAGCCCTCCTTAACGAAGTTCCTTTAAGATTGAATGAAATGTCTTTGAGATAAAATTGTCAAATTTGGGACAGTTTGTTGTTGTTTTTTTCTGGGACACTCAATATAATCTTGGCATCCTGTCCTTTTTCATAAACACAAACACAGGAACTAAATGATTGTACAAGTATTTTTACTTGAACTTCGATGCATTGTTTTTCTTTTCAATTTCAAGAAACTTGTCTATGTCATAATAGCTGAACTCAATGTGTTTACTAAACAGTAAATATTTAAGAGTGTTGTGGAGCAAATGAGCATGAAAAAATATATTATATAGCAATATACTATGCACATAGCAGATGCATATTATTCGAATAACTTGATGTCAGCATGTTCATGACAAGCATTGCGTAATTGACATTTTCAACATGTATCTATGTAAATAAATGGCATTGAATCAGATTTTATTGAATTGACTTGAATTCTGTTGAATTGAATTGAATTGAAATAGTCTTTTGAATACAGCAGCTCGCAGGAAGACAAGAGGTTCTGACGAAAGGACGGCCGATTACATATTTCCCGGGTGGAGATTGACTCCGAAATCGTCCAACAAAATGTCTCGGGCCCGCCGGATGGCGATGACAAGAATGATAAACTCCCTCTTCAGCCGGACCGTATCCAACTCTGGTTGGGAGCGTGACAAGACGGTGGCCAAGCCCGGGAAAATGACCTCACGGTTAAGGTCTTCTGGATGGGGGGCAATCAGTACATTTCTGGAAACACAAAATTGTTATCAATATGGTTACATCTTGCAATATGACAAAATTACTATTACAGTTGCATCTTGCAATACGACAAAATCACTCCATTTATTCATTTATATCATATATCTATATCTATATCAATATTTATATATTTATATATCATATAACAAAACTAAAATATGGCTAAATGTATGCTAAAAAAATGGCTGTAAATAAATTTTAATGATAAAAACATACTGAGGAAGTTTTTGATATATTTTTTTCACACCTCCATCTACCTATAAACATAACTATTTTTAAATGATGACCAGGACATACCTGTGCAGTTTATTTACTAACTTTATAATCAGAATAATATACCAAAACAAAAGCTTAAACTTCAACAAGAATAATAAAAATCATCATAATTTTTATAGTTATAACAATTAAAATGCAGATATTAACAATAACAATACTATTTAAAAAGACATAGACCTTGTTACAGACAATGAAACTGATTTAAACTAGTGACCTGTATTGTCCCTCATGCAAGATGTCTCCCTCATAAACAAATGCCCTGGAGACGAGGATGAGTTTGTCATTGATTTCCTGGATGTCAGACTCCCTAGTAAAGAAATAAAATGATATTTATTTGAAAATCAAAACACAATTTCAAGTCTGAACCGAGTCTTACCCTGGCCTAAAAAGCAAGTAAGTGACAAAATCATTTGAATTGAGTATTCTTGTCAACTCAATGAAGATATTAAAAGTGATTTCAAAGAACACATACTGGAAGTGGAAATCGTTTTTTGACCATTTAAGAAAGAGGATTAACTCCTGGCAGCCTTGTTCGAATCATATGTCTGACAAACAGCCTGTCCCCTCAGGTTGCATACGATGGATACGATGCTGAACACCATTTACATTTAGAGTTTTATTTTAAATGGAGTGAACTTTAAAACAAATGGAAAATTTTCCAAAAATTCAATCATTTATTGTTATCATTTCACTTCTTGCACTGTGACATGGCAAGTTCTTGGTTATTTTCCCATGGCAGGTAAAATTATTGAGTTCATATGTAATGAATTTGAATAAAAAAACCCCCAAAAAACAGCTAAAACACAACTCACTTAATTAAAAAACAAAGAGGTATTTCATGAGCATTACAAACAATAATTATGTAGTTACGAAGCCAAGATTTTCTTCTTTTAGATGCTAAACAAAGTTTTTGTGGTTGTCATAAGTAGAACTTTCACACTTAATTGAAAAGGGTTGGAATAATTGAAATGAGTAAACAAAGCAGGTTTTGATGATATTTCAGAAAATGGAAAGATAGTGAGAATGTGGCTTAGAAATAGCTTGCAATCAACATGTGGTATAGAGAAGGCAGCTCACAATAGTAGACTGTGGCTATTGTGCCAGTCAATGATTTTGTAGAAATGTTATTACCACACCAGGGCAAGTATTCTAAGATGGGTATGGATGCCCAGCCACACTTCCTTTCCATCCAATCTTTGCCTCGTCCACTTGAATTCAGTGTTATGATCTGCTTAATAAGTCTGAGGTACAAGATGTTGTAAGGGTGTATAAAACTGAGAAGAATATTTTGGTAGGAATCAAATGTTGCCACGGTGGCAACTGATGTGGCTGTTCTTTTCAATTTTAATCAATGAGGGTTCTTTTTCATGTGAATAGGCCCATGGGACCTAATTTATTGTTCGTCTCCGATTGGGCTGGGCACTCAATCAGCATGCCTACCACAGGACAAGGAGATGGAAAAAAAAAACTGGATCAAGCTAGAATAGCGGAGACTGAACCCCTAGTCTTTGTCTCTGTGGTCGATTGCCCTAACCACTCAGCTATTTATGCTCCCTCTTAATATAGAGCGATATAGAGACAAATCTTAAAGAACATACAGTTAGAGCCCTATGACTATGAGTGATTCATGAGAGCATAGGAGGGAAGAAGAAAGATTTTTTTTTTTTTATCACATAATAGAGGAAGGAAAATTCTTGCTTTTAGGATTTCCTCCCTTTTGCTTTCCACCTATCCATGGTTTGCTTTTTTTGTTTGTTTGTTTTTTTATTTCTTTCCAAAAAAACCATTTTTATGAATAAACAACAACAAAGACAACAAAAAAAAACCCACAAAAAAAAAAAAAAGACGATGAAATTTCTTCGAAATCAAATCATAACAAAATGCAGCTTGACAACTCACATGAGTAATGTTCTGTTCTGGTTGTCAACAGTCGACTGAAATTTCCTGGCTGCGTCATCAAAGCGCTCAATTGTAGATCTGAGAAGATCTGTGAATGAAGCAAATGAGAATGGTATTGCTACTGATGACAATAATTTTCTGACTTTCTTTCATGGTAATTTTTAAATAAAAAATTGTTAATAATAATAAAGAGATAATTTTCCTTCATGGATGATTATGTTATCTGTGAAAGAATCGAGTTGTCATTATAGAATATCTCATTGTGTAATATTTAACTATTGCATTACAGTAGGCATGAAATTAACTTTTAAGTGTATGGTCTACTACCAGCTATCTGACTCAAATCATCCGAGCCACAAACATCGGAGAGGCAAACACGTCAGATAAATGAATTTGACACCTCTTAGAACATGTGAATTGTGCCTATCTGAATGCTATTGACGTTAATCAATCCTTTGTTCTCCTGCTGATTTGACAGGCTTGCAGGTGTTGAATGTGCAATGCATTATGCAAGTGAATGGTCAGTGGTGTGAAGTGCGGTTTGTTTAACTTTTCAACATAGTGTTTTAGGTGATTGGACCATTAGGATAAGAAAGTATGTCATTTGTCCCTGTCAATCAGTATCATGGTCAAATAAATGGATATCTTTATCGTACAATTTTAAATACATATACATGTATAAGTACAGGGGCTTTTTTTTTGTTCTGTTCCAAACCACTTGGTTGACTGTATTTTGGATGACTGGCTGTCAGATAACTGGGTAATTTTATCTGACAACAGTAAATATCATAGTGGTCACAGTGGCACAATTAATTGCCCTGTGAGCTAGCATATGAAAGATTGGTGGTTCAAATCCTGTGTTGCACAATGTGATTTAACCCTTAGGCAATGTGATTTACACTAATTGCCTCCATTTGCGGCGCTGCTCTTGCGGCTGATCCTCCGTTTTCGGTTACAAATCAAAAAGACCAATTGCCTTCTGGGGACGATTTGAGTGGAATTTTTTTTCCTTTTTATGTCTGTAAATGTAGCATGTTTATTGGCAGTAGACTGTTTGTCTTGGATTGATGCTTCCCTGTGTACAGGAATTTGTCACACTATGTTTCCCTCTGGATGAATACAATATTTCTTCTTGTTCTTTTAGCTCTTCACACAGACTGAATCATTTGAACGAAGTATTTATGACAATGTCAATGGCCATCTATAAATAAATACACATTACTTCGGCTTTTCCATGTCTATTTTGACTTTCCCTTTTGAAATTATTGGCATTCTTTGTTTCCTCTGTAATCTTAATCATAAACTATAATGGACCTTAAGATCAGCTTTAAAGTTGCTAATTGTGTTAATGTTATTACACAAAGCGTGTATAAACTCCAAAATAGAATGTGCTTTAACTCCACAACAGTGTGTGTCTACACCCTCCCCCCCCCCCCCCGACACACACACACAGTGGTTGACCACTGACCAATGTCCGACTGGGACAGACTGTCCACAAGCTGGTCATGGAGCGTCTGCAGGCCGTGGTCAAGCATCAGTGAGTAGTGGGTCACATTCATGGGGATGATGGCACAGTCTGCCAGCTGCAACACCACATCACTCAGAACCTGAAACCAAGCACCAAGCACTATTATTACCAAATACATAGGCTTTATATTCATATGTACAATATACATATATATATAGGTATGGTTAAGGATATAACATAAGAGATAGGCTTTATAAACATCCATAAGTATAGTTATAGACATAAAATGATAGCTCTATAAAATAATACACATACATGTATAGTTATATATATAAAGACTTAGGTCATAAGTAATCGCTTAGGCCTACGTTATAATAACAATAAAGAATATGTATTTTTCATTATACCTTCATTGTGCAGTTGGCAACAAAAAATATATAATCGTGTAATTCGTCATTTTTATTCTGTCGTCCCCAAAGAAAATAGACATACAATTTCTTTTTTTCTGTATGAAAATAAAAGAGTGTTAGTGTTTTAACTCAATTCTACATGTATATAAAAAGGAACATACTCATTATTTAGTAAGTTTTGAGCAAATGGGAAACTAGTTCTTGCTTTTATCTTTCTTGCATATAAAAGAAAATGTTTACTTCCACATATATTTAATGTTTCATTAATGCACACTGCAAAGACCAGCTAAAAAAAGTAGTATTATTTTGAAAGGACATAAAGGAGAGAACACCTACAATACTGAAGCGTTGTTGATTATTTTGACTAAAGGGAATTAACCCAGTTATATGCATGTACATTTATAATGCTGGATAAGTGACTGCCCTTGATAATTATCAGTTTGTATTTTAAGAGTTAAGTGCTTTATATTTGAGTAGTGTGAGGGCTCATGAGAAAGGAGGTGTTTGAGGAGTTGGACAATAAACCCAATGGACTGCACATAACCACTGACCTTGGCTTGGTCTATAGATCTAAAATACAATCCATGTGTGCATCTGTGGTTTTGTCCAAGCACAACAACATCATATATACTGGCACATGTATACAAATTGAGACAAGCTGATCAGGGTTCAAGCATGCCCAGAAATTGGCACCCTGCAGCCCTGTGCTTCATGGTACATGGCTCACGCAAGACATAATTATAATCCCCACTTTCCAGGGTTTTTTTTTAAAGGAGACATGAAAATGGCAGCTAGGATAGGGGAAAAAGTTATGATCAAAGTGATGGAAACACAGAATATTCCTTTAAAAAATATCACAGTAAGCGTAAAACTTCCTAAATTTTATTTTGTTTATTCTTGAAGCAATGAAGAATGAAGAAAATAAACTGAAGTAAAAATACTAATGATGACTTGGCAACTGTGTCTTTGTTGCAAAATGGTTGAGCAACCATCCTGCACTAAAGATAAACACACACAATTGGCCTACCTGTGCTAAAGATAAACACAAACAATTGGCCTACCTGTGCTAAAGATGAACACAAACAATTGGCCTACCTGTGCTAAAGATAAACACAAACAATTGGCCTACCTGTGCTAAAGATAAACACAAACAATTGGCCTACCTGTGCTAAAGATAAACACACACAATTGGCCTACCTGTGCTAAAGATGAACACAAACAATTGGCCTACCTGTACTAAAGATGAACACAAACAATTGGCCTACCTGTACTAAAGATGAACACAAACAAAACAATTTGCCTAACTGTACTAAAGATGAACACAAACAAACTGCCGACCTGTACTAAAGATGGCAAGCTGCCTACCTGTACTAAGGATGAATGCAAATCAAACTTGGGATCAATGGCCATGACATAGTCTTTGTTGTCTTGCAACGTGTTGTGGGCTGGGTAGGTGGGCAGCTCTGGGTAGGCCTGGAAAGTAAATTCAATTACATGTACTATAGTGTAAAGAGAAAACCACAGAAAATGGCCTGTATTTTCATTTGTACACAATGGGCTATCCTTCTCTGTATTATATGAATGACTTATCTTTCGACCCCGTTCTGCTTAAAAAAAAAAGAAGATGAAGAAGATGAAGGAGACGAAGACGAGGCAGGGGGGGGGGGGCAGGTAGGAGGAGGAGGAAGAGGAGGAGAATAAGAAAAAGAAGAATTAATATATGAGGAGGAAAAGACTACTCAAAAGCCTGTTTTCATGACCTGCTAAAAAGAGAGAGACCAATGATGCACATTGTTATAAATTCATTAAAAAATATAAAAAAATAAATCCACATACTTGCACATCATAAGTGAAGGCTGCCAGCATGGATGACATTCCAATACGATACATGAAGGGGCTGTGGTCCCCATCACCCGTCAAGTCGGAAATCCTGAAGATTGGATGATAAAGACAAGCTAATAATGGAAAAAACATCCTGCAAAAGGTACAGCAAAATGCAATAGATTCCACTCACTTTCCAAACAAATGAGATGATGATTTTATTTCAATCAAAATTAAAGAAAAAATATTGGAAGCTTTCATCTCATTTTCAGTCAAACCTGTGTAAATCTATTTGAAATTTGAAGTGCAAATTCAACTGAAACCTATCATAAGCACTGTTTGTGGCACAAACCACTGTTCTGTTGTTGCAAAACGTTCCCTTTGGAGATGAATTAGTGAAGTTGTTGTTTTTGTTTTCGTTTTCTATTGTTGTTTTATTTATTTATTTCTTTGTTTTGCTTTTATTGTATTTTGAATTTCGATGAACTTTAAGTTTCTTTGATAATATCCTGTGATTAAGTATGTACATTACATAATTATCTGAAGAAGAGAAACGAGATAATATGCAGACAATCTTGAGTCGTTGAGACACTGCTTCGATTGATGATATGATAGTGCATTTATATCATGCATTTAATTGTGCTCTACATGCTTTATAAGGGCTCCCCAAGAGGCCTTTACAATCCAGTAAATCCGGTAAACTTCTCAACACATTGAGGAGCATACAGAGCAGCAGCCATTTGACTGACTCATCACTCTAGCATAAGGAAAAGATCTTCCACTGCCTCTAGTCAGGTACTCATTTTACATTTGAGTGAGGTGAGAAAGTGTGTGTAAAGATCTATATCATTTTACTTCAATGTATTTATATGACCCATTTAATTTGATCCATGCCACTCACCAAGGCTGTGGAGAGAAGGTGTTTCTGGGACTCCTGGCCTTCCAGACGTCGTACACTGACAGACCTTCTTGCCCTGCCTGTCGACTTGGAACTGTCATGGCCGCCTTGTAGATGATGTCATACAGCAAAGGGTTGGCCTCCGCGTAGAAGCTGTAGTTGCCTGATAAGAGAGGAGCAATGGTAGGATTTAGTCTGAAGGATAAATTATTTTTTTAACTAGACTGAGTGGTGGTAGAAACAGCAATTAATTTAAAACACAACTGAGCAATAAACAACACAAATCCATACCTCTAATTGCAGAGTCAATATTGATGTAGGCCACTCCTCCAGCCGACAGCTGTTTTTGATATTCCTGATGAGAAAATTGATGTAAAGCGGTATCTCCTTAATATCACATTTAATCAAAACCATATTAATCACATCAATGTCAACAATTACCAGAGTATAATACATAATATCATGCGTTGTCATAGATTTATGTTTTGTTACATGTCTGCATTAATATTGTTAGTTTGTTTTCTGTTGTTGTAAAATGAAAAAAATGAAGGAAACATCCTTAAATATATATAATAATACTAGATTAATTTACTATATTTATCCCGGACTTTCCAGCGCCTTGAAGAAGTCTAGTCTTAGTCTTCATAGCAGCTGACAAACTCAGGTAGCTGATTATTCTTGTCAACGCGCCTTAAGTAATTTATTATTGGTGTCGTACATTTAAGTTTCTGCTTGAAATCTTCTGTATCTTTACTGTACTTTGAAGGTATTAGGGAAATATGAATATAAATAGCTATCTACATTTGATGAAGACAAAGAAGAAACAGGAAGTAAGAAAAGAGAAAGATAAACATGTCAGCTTCAAAGAAGAGTAAGCTTTCATTAACCCTTTGACCGATGTAGTGACTGATAACAGTTATTTTGTAAATCATTATACTGCAAATAAACAATTGGCATTGAAACAGCATTTGGTGAGATTTCGTAAAAATACTTTATTGCTGCTTTAATGCTACCTAACATGATCCCTTCTTCTGTTGAAACCTTGAATGAGTCAAGCATTGGCAAAAGTTTGAGCTCTTTGTGTTCCACAATAGTGGTGATCTTTATTTCCCTAGTGTTCTTCAGATAATCTTGGCTGCCCTCAATTTTTTTCTAATAAGGCTTATCTCTGTGGGTCAATGCCAACATCTGCTTTCACCCAATGACAACGACTGCTTTCACCCAATACTAACATCTGCTTTCACCCAAAGCCAACGACTGCTTTCACCCAATGCCAACATCTGCTTTCACCCAATAGTAACATCTGTTTTCATCCAATGCCAACATCTGCTTTCACCCAATACTAACATCTGCTTTCACCCAATGCCATCTGCTTTCACCCAATACTAATATCTGCTTTCAACCAATACTAACATCTGCTTTCACCCAATACTAACATCTGCTTTCAACCAATACTAACATCTGCTTTCAACCAATACTAACATCTGCTTTCACCCAATACTAACATCTGCTTTCACCCAATGCCAACATCTGCTTTCACCCAATACTAACATCTGCTTTCACCCAATGACAACATCTGCTGTCACCATAATATGGACATGTCTGGGAAATATGAAAAACTGTCTAGAAACTTTCTCCCATGTTTCCCTAATATAAGTGATATTTTACTGTACAGCTAGTTGCTGTTACTGACAAAAGATGGGGCACAGCCTTGGCAAAGGGTGCAACGTACAATTTTGTAATGTCAAAATGGCAGCCAACTCTGTCCCTCAACCTTGCACCCCCTAAAACCACGTGTAGGTCCAAACTCACCTGCATCCACTCATATGCCCCAACATGGCCGTACTTGGAGGCATCCCACAGGGCAAAGATGATGGTCCGTCTTGGTCTCCATTCTGGGGATGGCAACAAAGGCTGTAAAGTCGATAGTGGTGGTGATGATGATGAGTATGATGATGATGGTGATTAAGATGGTGGTGATAAAGATGATGGTGAGGATATAGAGGGTGATGATGATGATCATGATGATGATGAAGGCAATAATGGTGACGATGATGATGTTATCAATGATACTGTTAGTGGCGATGGTGATGATGATGATGTTTAGGATGTTGATTATGATAGTATGATGATGATGATGATGATGATGATGATGATGATGATGATGATGATGATGTGATGATGATGATGATGATGATGATGTCGATGATTAAGATGATGGTGATGAAGATGATGGTAATAAAGATGCTGGTGAGGATACAGATGATGATTATGATGATGATGTTGATGATGGCAATGATGATGATAATTATGATGTTAACAATGATACTGTTGGTGGCAATGGTGATGACGGTGATCATGATGATGATGACAATGATGATGATTAGGATGACAATGACGATGATGGTGATGCTGCTGCTGCCAATGATAACAATGTGAACGATGATGATGATGAAAAAAACTCAATGTTCATCATGGGTCACATACACCCATGATGACATTGCCTGCAACTCACTTTTATCTGGGTGGACCTGGGCTGAGAAGGTGCGCGCCAGATCCATGAGCACGGCAAAGCTCGTACCTGCGTCCACTCCACCATAGCCCCATGCATCAATGTGGGCACCCACTATCACGTAATGGTCTGGGGATAGATGGATTCAAGCGTAGTTGGATGGATGGATTGATGGATTGGTTGGACCGCAGTGGTTTGATATGTGGATGGATCCATTGTGTTGGATTTATTACATCAAGCTGTTACTGTAATCAGCGGTGGCTCAGGCTCAAGTAACTTGGTGACCTTTAAGCCCCTCCAACTGCCCCCCCCCCCTGAAAAAAATCAACAACAACAACAAAAAGAAGAAGCAAAAAACCATAAAAAAAACCCAAACAGAACAGAATCAAATAAGCAAAACAAGATGGAAAAATTATGTAACAATAGCAACAACAACAACAATAATGCCATGACGACAACAACAGCAACAACAACAACAATAATAACAATAATAATAATATAATAATAATAATAATAATAATAATAATAATAATAATAATAATAACAATAATAATAATAACACAAGAA